>APFE031041177.1:35920-88569 GCA_000404065.3 Pinus taeda
CAATATTTTTTCAATTTAAAATATTTTTTAAGAGATAGTTATCAACTCCAAATTGAACACACTCACATAATTATACATCACTCTCATACTAAATTGTAAAATAAACCTTTAAGCTAAATCAACTTTAGCCTTCAGCGGAATCAACTTTACACTTCTCATACAGTAGAACATATCCTAAGTCAAGGACTTTTGCATATGGTTTGGTGCTTCTTACTAGGGTTCATTCTCTAGGGAGTTGTCTTTAAAGAGATTTTTTGGAAGCTTTTTCGGTGGTGGGTTTTTCTGGTCAAAATCCGGCAGCGATTTATTGAAATCATGAAAGCTAATTTCTGCACAATCAAAGCGTCCCAGGGGTTTTTCAGGGTTTTCAGGGCGCTGAATCCAAATATGCAGTTAAAAAACCATTTTAAATAATACAAATCAAGATTTAACCTCAATTTTTTCGGCCGAATTCCGTCCCCTGAATCTTCAAAAAAATCGCACTAAAAACAACTACATTCTCTAGTCCTTCCACTATATGAGTCTGTAATTAACAAATTATTTGACATAGATAAGTTTACCTTTGACTTGCATTCCTCACATAAAGTCTCGTTTTTGAAGATCATGTTTTTCATAATCTAATGGTTAGATTCACTTAAGGACCAGGAAACTGCAATCCAAAATGACCAAATAGGGGTCACTGCAATGTTGATCGAGAGGCATCTGTAGGTTAAAATATGGCTTCTTTCTTATTTTCATTATTATATTTTGTGATTTAACACACCTGTGGGGAATTCGACTGGGAAGTATTATCTCCAAGGTATGGAACATGTTACCAACAAAGTCATTATACTTTCCATCAGAATACTCGCACTACCATCGGCACTTCATGCATTCAGAATGGCCAAGGCTTTTCAATCCCAAATTACCAACAAATATCATCAACTACATGCCAAATGCGTTTCAACAATGCCTGTAATTTCTGTTGGTGGTGAAGCCAAGGAGGACTTGTTTGTCGTGGGTGTAGACGTCGAAAGGTATTCCCGTCTCTTGACGGCCTGTGCCGACATGAAAGACTTGACATCAGGCAGGAAACTCCACACCCACTTCATAAAAGCTGGGATTGACGTTGATCCCTATTTGGGCACAGGGCTCGCCATTATGTATGTGAAAAATGGGAAAATAGAGGATGCACGTCAAATGTTTGATAAAATGCCTGAACGAAATGTGGTGTCTTGGACCGGGATCATTGCAGGATATGCTCGGAACGGGAGAATAGATGATGCATGTGAACTGTTTGACAAAATGCCTGAACGGAATTCGGTCTCTTGGAACACCATGATAGCAGGATATGCGCTGGACGGGAAAAGTAAAGAGGCTATAAAGTGTTTTGCACAAATGCAGCGCGAAGGGTTGGAACCGAGGCAGTCGACCTTCGTCCCGCTTTTGAGTGCCTGTGCAGGCCTTGGAGAAGCTGATCAGGGAAGGGAGGTACATGCCTGTGTGATTAAAACTGGGTTCAATGGAAATGTTATCGTAAATAATGCCCTTATAACCATGTATGCAAAATGTGGCTCTGTAGAAGATTCATGTATTGTGTTTGACAGAATGCCTGAACGGAATGTGGTGTCGTGGACAGCCATGATTTCAGGATATGCCCAGAATGGGAGAATAGATGAAGCACTCCAGGTGTTTGAGAAAATGCCTGAGAGAAATGTGGTTTCGTGGAATGCAATAATCAGTGGCTGTGCCAAAAATGGAAGGTTTGAGGATGCCCGCCGGTTGTTTGCAGAAATGTCCAACCGGAATGTGGTTACTTGGAATGGGATGATTGCAGGATATGCACAGAATGCATATGGGGAGGAAGCACTGAAAGTCTTTCTTGAAATGCAAACAGAAAATATCATGCCGGACATTTTTACTTTCTCCAGTGTTCTTCAGGCATGTGCCAGCCTGGCAGCCATGGAAAAGGGGAAGCAGATCCATTCTCATATAATCAGACTAGGTTTCGAGGCAGATGTCTTTATTGGGAGTGCCCTGGTAGACATGTATGCCAAAAGTGGAAGCATTATTGATGCTCGCCAGCTTTTCGAAAAGATGCCAGAGCAAAATTTGGTCTCATGGAATACCATGATTATAGGATTTGCTCAACATGGGCATGGCTCAGAGGCACTCCATCTTTTTGAACTGATGCAACATGAGGGTCTAAAACCAAATGCCATCACCTTCGTTGGTGTTTTAATTGCCTGTAGCAATGAGGGTTTTGTGGATCAAGGTTGGCGTCATTTTAATTCCATGTGGGAAGTTCATCATATTAAAGCAGGGAAGGATCATTATGCTTGCATGGTTGACCTTCTTGGCCATGCTGGTCAACTCGATGAAGCAGAGGATTTGATCAACAAAATGCCATTTGAACCTGATGTTGTTATTTGGAGAGTCTTGCTTGGTGCTTGCAAAATCCATGCAAACTTGGAGTTATGTGTACGGGTGGCAGAACATCTTTTGGAGCTCGAACCAGAGAGTGCAGCAAATTATGTACTGTTGGCAAACAGCTATGCTGCAGCTGGTAGGTGGGATGATGTAGGGAAGGTCAGGATGATGATGAGAGATAGGGGGATAAAGAAGGATCCAGGATGTAGCTGGATTGAATTCCAGAACAGAGTCCATACATTTGTAGTAGATGATACTTCACATCCACAAACTCTGAGTATTTATACCTTGTTGGAGAAATTGACTGAGCAAATCAAGGAAGAAGGGTATGTGCCTGAGACAAACTCTGTGCTTCATGATGTTGAAGGGGAGAGGAAAGAGCAACTTCTTTGCTATCACAGTGAGAAGCTGGCCATTGCATTTGGGATTATTAATTTTACCCCTGGTACAACCATCCGAGTTATCAAGAACCTCCGTATGTGTGGTGATTGCCACACAGCCACCAAATTCATCTCCAAGGTTGTCGGCAGAGAAATTGTTGTAAGGGATGTCAGCCACTTCCATCATTTCATTGATGGATTTTGTTCTTGCAAGGATTATTGGTGATGTTGAATTAAACTCAATGGAAAAAGCGTTTACTACATTTGTCTCTTCTGCCTTTTTCGCAAGACGGTGGGCTCTGGTTTCTGGGAATGCAGGAGTTGGATATCTGTTACTCTATATGTTGTGGTTGAAACAAAAATACATATAACGGAGAGTGGGTCACCACTGATTATCCCAGTTTTTCTCTTGGACCTGGTATCATTAGTTGTTAGCTGGCTCGATAAAGATTGGTATCTTACTATGTTTCACATTGGGCAGAGGATGGAGGAATGAGTCTTGGGGATGGCTTGAGATATCCCCAAATTTCAGGGGATGCCATCTTATGGTAATGGAAACCTGCCCCAAATAGAGAAAAAATATAGCAAACCTTAAGAAAAACATTTTTTGACAGCGTTACAAATGCTTGTCTCTACTCTTATTGTTGATGGCCTTTACTTGTAAAATGATTTTGAGGGCTCTGGAAAGAAGTGCATGTATTAATTGTATTCATAAAGAGGAAAGGAAAAAAAAGAGAGAACCTTTTGTTTTTCACTGCTTTTTTCGAGTTCAGCCTCTCAGTAGAGGATGCTTGGTCATCCTGCACCATGGACATGGGATGTGTCCTCAACATCCAGTGATGCATCCTCACAGGAATGCATGCTTGGGAAAACGATTTCTTTCTCTTAAGAGCTGCAAAACATCACATTTAAATTGTACCAAGTAAAAGAAGATAGATAAGGTTCACACTTCTTTCCCTAATGCTAGCAAGAGACCACAATCTCTAAAAATTCCGAATTTCAATGGCATTCTTTTTATTTGTGGGTTTCTTTTTAGTTTTCTTCTGCTTTGTATTTATCTTTTATCATCACTGCCATAAGCAGTTTTCAGAACTTGGATTTGCTTTGCTACTTTGTCTCATGATGCTGCCTTCCTTGTGTGATTTGATTTATAAAGTTTTTCCATGCATATTTTTCCACAATTTGTTATTCTAGAATTAGGAGTGTAAGATTCTGTCCCACTACAATTTTCGCCACTCATTTTCCCCTGTTCATGAGCAGCATAATTATAATTGCTCAATCTGACCGACTCTGAACAAAGAGCAGCATTATCATTTTTCATTCTTGTCGGCAAATATCACAATGGCTTTTCAATGCCTTAGTTACATGACTTGGACTTTGGAATGACTTGACAAAGGAAAGAGTAAGAGGCTCTAGAAAATTTCAGGGAAAACCCCATATAAAACTCCAGTTATAAAAAGACAAAATAATACTAGTCTTATCTATCAAAATGATAGAACGTGGTCAAACTCGTTGAGTAATTCTGTCAAGCTTGATCAAATTCATGGAGTCCTGGTCAGAGTCTCCAAGCCTAGGTCAAAATTTTCTCAGTGTTGGCAAGTTTGATCAGGTTTAACCAAGTTTGGAACAGACTCAGGTTTATACCACTGTCTTGATCTATCTTTGTTCTTGGCTTTTACCTTTTCTATTGTTTTCCATCAGTGAGAATATTTTGTAAGACCAATTTGGACTGAACTGTTGCATCAATTGAAATGGTGACATGCATAGCTTTCATAAGAACACTGATGCATGAGTTATGACATTTCCAGTGAAGCTTTTATTTGTTATTATCTCTATACATCAATGGTAGCCATATCAATGTGGAACGAAATCCTCAATCAAGGGATATGCCACTGGGATTCATTAACCTTATTGCATTTAAGACGGCATCATAAAAACAACCACCACAGGCAAGGTAAGGGGAGTCCACATGACACAGCCTACAGGCACCTCTAACAATATCAGTGTCTAAGGGAGGATGCTATCAGCAACCTGGGAACTTACTCCCAAACACAACATTAGGATTGGCAAAGCTTTTATTGGTTTAAAGTTTGATTCAATTAACTATAGTTTTATATAACGAAGTTACAAAATTTTAGTTGTTTTTCACCATTGGATGAGTCCAAAATAAAACAATAGACTTCCTATGAAGATTGAATTTATTGAATTGATAAAAGGGTTACAAATTGGTAGTTTGTAATTGCCTAAATGCATATACACAGTCTAACTTAAGACTGATCGGATACATACAGGACACCAAACCCATTCTTTTAACATCTGGGGTTAGGCAAAACAAAATGTTAGACTTGAATAAGATTGGTCCAAACCAAATTTTTAAATGTAATTAAACATAATACTGAGTAACAATATGACTTATTAGAAATCATGTTAATAGACCAAATCTCAATGTTTGCTTATCTACCCCATGTTGAAAGAAGAAGTCATGACCTTAAGTTACTACTCTTTACTACATCTATTGAATCAGTTCATCGAATAATCTTCAAAGTCAAGTAGCACACAATGCTCAAACAATACCTATGTCCAGAAAAGTATAAACGTTAAACTCAAAACCTCATAAACATGGATACGGATCCCTATGAAAGATCTAATCCGTGTCTATGGATACGGATCCCTATGAAAAGATCTAATCCGTGTCTTTTGACAAGCTATATGTTATTATTATTTTTGTTTATCATTTCAATAGCTGACATAATAGAGTTGCTAAATTGTAGCATGTAAAAGGGGATTTGATTTGGAAATTTCTTACACATGGATGTGGATCTTTAACCTTTTTTACTTTTACACCATGGGAAATCGGTAACTCATCAAGCTGACGTGGGATCAAATCAATTAGTTGTCACTATAACCCTAAACCATAAAGTATATCTAATTGCTTGCAATTCAAATATACTAATAATTTATGATTTAGCAGGCACCAAGACCTCAAGACCTCTAGGTGTGGGGGGTCTTACTTTTGGAGGTGTTTACATTTCCAACCTTATCACAATAAGCCAAATGTCTCATTGGGGATTGAAGTTAGGTGGGAAAGTATCCCAATAATTTATGACTTGCAAGTGCCAAGACCTCTAGGTGTGAAGGGGGTCCCAATCCTTGGGTAGGGGTGTGTTGTACCTTTCTAACCTTATCACAATGAGCTAAATATATCATTGCGGATTTGAACTTAGGTGGGGCAAATGCAAGCCCAACCTCCCAACCATTCAAACTATTGCCCCTTGACTATGATCCACCAAACCAAGGTCCTCAACATGAATGCATTATCATTAGTTTTGTCATCGTTGAACCTTGAACAAATAAAATGTTATTTGGATTTGGGCAGAGTATTTTAAATAATTTGGTCATAGTTGTTTACGAAGGAGATTGATGCATGTTTTTAACCTGAAATGTATGTGACATTGCATTTATCGCTCAGTTTATTAGTCCATTTCATACTAGTAGTCCATTTCATACTAGTAATGACAATGATGACGTTATAGTTTTTAGTCCATTTCATACTAGTAATGACAATGATGACGTTATAGTTTTTAAATGGCCTCTTTAGAGCTTCTTTTCCATCAACCTAATATTAAAGAGATTCTTTGAAGCCTATTTGTGTCATTGCATATCCAAAGTATCAATTTACGTGAAATTAAAAGGAGTTTTTCACTTTCATTGACTCTCAACTTAATGATTGAAGCTTCATTCGTCACTTGTATTACGTTGAAGCCTCAAATTGGTTGTTAAGCTTTTGTGAACCAATGGTCATCATTGTAATTGAGAACGGGTAACTTTTTACATATGAATATGGATCCTTAATCAAAGCATAAAAGCAAGGTGTAAGGTACATATTTGGCATTAATGTAGTGAGTCATTACACAAGATTTCAACAATAGTAAACTTAGTTTGTTTGTTTTGTTTTTTTTGTTTTTTTTTTTAATGGATATAGATCTTTAACCAAAATACCAAAGCATGATATTTAAAATGTACATCTATGATGTTAAAGTAGTGAGCCATGGCATAACACTTGGACAGTAGTAAATCTAGTTTTGACTACCAACCCTCTACAAGTTTGGAGTATACAAGGATGTGAAAGAGTTTGGGTGTGATGTCCCAATATCAATAACTTCTATGTGCAGGCACTTAGAAATAAGTAGTATTACAAAGGTTATGCTAACTTAATCAATCACACACATACACAAGCTTAAGAGCAACACACTTTCTCATTAAAATCAATTGTTAGAGCATACAATTTATAACTTTCCTAGCTCTTGGTTTTCTTAGCTCTTTTATTTTGGGTGTGATAAAAGGCTATTCAATCTTGGGTAAAAAAATTGCTTAGGGTTTTACTTATCATGTCTCAAAGGATTTGGTTTTGCATTTAGTATTTTGAATGAAAAGTATTTTCTAAATGCCGTCGTGATGCTTGCTAAGATGATGTATTGGTTGAGGTTCTTATGTGCATCATCTGGCAACAAGAGTGTCACTTTTAGCTTAAATTTTAGCTTCTTATTATGTCTATATAGGGTATTTAGTTGTAAAAGTTTTTTTTATATCTCATTATTGGAAGACCTTTAATATTAATTGTACTTATGCATGGAAGAATTTCAAACTCCAAATTATAATAGTGGTAAATTCTAGATAGACTTTCATTCTGATGTGCTTGTGCATTGAGAGCATGAAGTGAATATCAAAAGATTACATTGAATGCTGAAATTGTTGTGAAGATTTTAATGTTTCATTGTGAATAACTAATTACATAATATTTTCTTTTTGTAGATGAATGGCATTACAGATAGTTTGGATGACAAGTGGCTTGGTTGCGGGGAAAACTTTGAAGCATAAAAACTATCGCTGAAGTATGAAAACTGATAGCTTGTAGATTTAATTGTTAGAATACACACAAGTATTTGTAATAATAATTTATTAATATATATAATTGTATAAGATGATTTGAATGTTACAATGAGGTCCTGCTTTTATACCTAAGCAGGTGACTTTTCATGATTAGGCATGCATTTTCACTTGACTTAATGACTATTTAACATAATCAATTTTTGATTATTTTACTGTTTACATTTATTTATTTTATTTATATGTTATGAATTATATTCATAACATAGCCCCTTCTTTCAGAAGCTTTGTCTTCCAAGCTTGTTGATGAAAGGACTTGATCTCTTATCTACCATGAATGTATTCTTTTTCACCTGTCCACTAATACTTTTTTCATTTCACTGCATCATTGGTAGATGATCTTCTATGATTTGTTGGTAACTCTGATTGAATCCAGTTTGATATATATATATATAATATTTTTATATAATATATTTTATCTTATTTTTTTGGTCTTAGTTTGTTTTTTTTTAGTATTATATATATAACTCATTTTCTTAATTAATTATATAACTGGTAACTATTAACTATGGTTTAACCAAGTAACTTATATCTGTATAGTGTATAGTAGTTAGACCATTACGACATATCGAATTATGTATGTAATCACGTTGACTAGCATCTTGATAACACAACGGTCCACTCGCAATGACGCAACGGACGAGGTCGGTGCTAGCACGAGGGCGTGGACAGGGAATTGACGCAGATGACCGATGTAGGACTGATGCGTAGAGAACAGTGAGGAAGGTTGCACGAAGTGGGAGTCGACCACGGAAACGAACAGTGTGGGGCAACATGACAGCCGTCATCGATGGGTTGCACTGTCTGGGGAAGTGTGCTGGAGGCATGGTGAGTTGGGTTAAGATTGGAGCCGCCCTGCTCATTTATAAACTCCCACATAATAATTTCCAACTCTCTGTGTCTCATTTTGGCTACGATTAGTAGTAGAGGCGAGCCGCTGGTGATCATTCGCAGCTTGGTTGAAGGTTTTCGACGACGGTGTTGGATGTTGGACGTGGAGCCATATGCGAATCGTGGCTGGGGTTTGGATGGACAAGAGGATGGCGGTGATTGTAGAGTGATATTTGTGGAGGAAGCAATGGAGCTTGACATTGCTCTACTAACATGAGCACCATATAAATGGCCATTAGGTTTTGATAACGACATATCTTGACTGCCCTCGTCAATTTCTATGACAGCCGGATTGGAGAACTGCATGTACCTCATCATGCTAACTTTTGGAAACACCTTTTCATGACAATTTTCATCATGTGTGCCACCTTTATTAGATTTAATAGACGACAAGAAGCCATTTATTGAAGGAGATTGATATTGCAGCGACCAGTGAAACTTGCACTGACAAGATTTGCAGGTTATCTCCAGAGGAGTTATTGCAGCGTCAAAAGTTTCTATGGTTGCTTTTTCTTTCGGGAATCGAGCTTTATCAAGCTCTACATGAGCCTGTTTTCTTATTTTCATTGCTCGTTCAAGTTGTATATCTGCTAATTCCAGCTGCCTTTTGGCCATTCTTCGTACATGCTCTGCGTAAGCCATTTCATTGCGTGCCAGACTCATCACCAACTACTTTTGTTGTTCAATTTCCTCATTAACCCTGATCTCATTCTCCTCAAGTTTATTTTTTGTGATCTCACTGTTGAGTCCAATGGATAGCTGCAACTGAGAAGAACTTTTTTCATCTGCTGGTTTTGAATATGGTTGAGGGAATTCAGAAGTTTCAGATGTGCCTTGTTGCTTGGAAGCCATAAGTTGAAGCTCTTGTCTTTGCTCCACATGGTTGCAATGAAAAGAGCAGTACTCTCAATGGCATTAATGACTGTATTGTCACTGTTTATTCCGGTGAATGAGCAGGGCATGAATAGCTGATCATCTTCATCAACCATTGGCACTATGTGAATTACATTTTGACTGTTGCAATGGCAACACATTCGATGATGAATACCAATAACCTCTCTTTCACCTTCTTGATTGATATCATTCTCATCCACACCACGATCAACTTTATTTGGATCATTTTCATATTCATCATTCTTGTCCATATCAAGATCAACTTCATCTGAATTTTCAACATTATAATCTTCTTGATCTATATCAGCTTCATTGAAATCATTATCTAGAGCACTTTCCTTATTATCGATTTCCTTTCAACTAACTTTTGCATATGAATTTTCTAAACGTTGAAATGCTTCTTGAATTTCACTAAAATGTTCAACGCATTTAGGACGTGAAAGTAATGGCACATTGTGTGACGAACAACATTCAAAGACACACATGATTATATCGTGTGCCATGGCTCTGATATCACTGAAGCATAAAAACTATCGCTGAAGTATGAAAACTGATAGCTTGTAGATTTAATTGTTAGAATACACATAAGTATTTGTAATAATAATTTATTAATATATATAATTGTATAAGATATTTGAATGTTACAATGAGGTCTTGCTTTTATACCTAAGCAGTGAATCTTTCATGATTAGGCATGCCTTTTAGACATGCATTTTCACTTAACTTAATGACTATTTAACATAATCAATTTTTTATTATTTTACTATTTACATTTATTTATTTTATTTATTTGTTATGAATTATATTCATAACAAACTTTCATCTCCCTTGTGACTTGATAAAATTTCTAAATAACAATGGAAGCCTATAACTCTTAACCAAGTGGCTAAGAATTTGCGTACATCCATTTGGGTTCAAAATTAGGTTGATGCATTCCAGTTGAATCTTCTGGAAGCTTTTGTGGAACAATGGTAAAATTATATTGTTGGCCTAAATTTATTACATGTGCAACTCAAATATAGGGAGGATACATTATGTTAGATCCACTCTCCCTTCAGGGAATAGACACACAAAATTGGTTATCTTTATTTAATCAATGCTAGTAGGCTAGAGGCCCATGTGTGGTTGTGGAAGAAAATATGGAAACTAAGATGTCCAACAAAGACCCAGGTGTTAAAGTGGTGCATTCTTGAAAACAAAATTCCCACCCGGGACAATTTACAAAAAAGCAAGAAGGGCCTATTTGGTGCACTCTCTATAAAAATGTTAAAGAATTTGTGGTCCACCTTTTTTGACATGCCTCTTGACATTGGGGGTATGGGTAGAAATAAGATTGAATTTGGAGCAGTCTGGCAATGGGAATCTTTTCCTGAAGCATAGGAGGTCTAGTAGGAACATATAAGTGTAAAGAAGTACAAGATTGTTCTCCCACTTATCTGTTGGGGAGTGTGGATCACCATAAACAAATCTATTTTCCAGGATAAGCTATCATGTTATGATAGGGTGGTTGCTCAGGTCCTTTCCATTTTCTCCCTTCTACCTTCTTCGAAATCTGCACATGCTCCTTGAATTATAACAACTGAAGCAACCAATACTTCCACTCCTCGGGATTTATATTGATGGGGCATCCCTCATTGGTGGTGAATGTGGGGGAGGGGCAGTGCTTTATCTTCAGGAACATCACTCTTTCAAACTTTATATTGGTCAAGGAAGAGGATAAAACAACTATGTGGAGTTCTTAGCTCTAAAACACCTCCTATTGTTTGCTATTGAAAAATAATGCTGATCCTTACAGATTGTTGGATTTCCATGGTTACCATTAACTGGTTCAATGAGACTCAGAGATGTCACAATTACACATCATTGCCTATATTAGAAGAGATTCTCTACATAAAACATGTTTTGTTCATGTTTCTTGTTATCAGATCTACAAGGAGTGCAACACAACCACATACACATTATCTAAGAAAGGTGTTGCTCAAGTTATGGGAATTTGGAAAATCACTAAATAGCTAGGTGAAGACACATAAGAGTCTTTTCACATGTCATTTGTTGATGGTTTACACCAGACCCAATAATTGGGAGATTTGATGTTTATTTTTTATTTTTTCTTTTTGCTCATGATCGAGGATGCTTGTTTATGTATATAAAGTTGATTATGGATCTTTATGTCTATTTATGTATACAGATTAGACTTAGTATGTCTAATCCTGAGAGTGTTTCAGCCTAATCTTTCTAGTTATGTTTACAGTTAGGATTTTTGGAATGCATAGAGATGCATCAACATAATGTAATGTTTTCGTTATCTAATGAAAAACTATGATTTTTTCTTGATGAAAAAAATTGTTTAGATGACAACATAGGGAATTTGTAATGACAATAAATAGACTTCCTTCTAGAAATAATGTTTGGTAAATTATCATGATACATTTAGGTTTAACCACCATGCCTCACAAGATGGTTGTACAATGATTTTGAATCTTTGTCATTTCAAAGTCAATGGTAAAAAATTTATGTCACAACTTTCTACAATGGAAATTGTAGAGGTGTGTTAATCACCTTCATATTGAGGACTATTGGAAGTGTCATTGAGAGCATTGGAAATAATTTAAGGTTTTTATTTTTCCTCTATATTATAGAATACCAGGTTTTGGTTTTTGTAGCAATGTATTCTCAAATGGGTGTTCCTGTGGGGAAGCTCTGATAGGAGAGCCACCATCAAGTTTTAACATCCAATGCAATTGTTGGCGACCAATTTCAATAAACAATACAAAGCATTGCCATGTATAATAAATTCAAGAACTTTGTGTAGGACAAATGTAAAGCCACTACAATTATTGTTAATATTGAAAAACATAGCCACTGAAGTGTGATTAAAAAATGTGGAAAGGAAACTGGCTCCATTTAATTTTCACAAGATGAAAATTGAAGGATTTATTTGTCATTTAACTATGTGTTAGTGGTACAATATTTAGACATGTTATAACTTTTCTAATTTAGACATACACAACTTAGGTGGACAAATTCAACTCTCTTTTGGTGTAAATTATTTCCAAAATCTAGTGGGAATTTCCCTGAAAGCTATACTTCTGCGTAATTAATGAGAACTGGAAACATTTCCCTATAGGGTTTAAATTGATTTTAAAATGACCTAAGTTAAAAAATACTCTGATCAAGACAAAACTTTGGCTCATAAAAAAGAAATAGATACATAAGAAAAGTTGATTTTGTCCACTAATTAACTCAATCTAAAGGATGCTTATCTAAATTCGTGGATAACATTTCTAGTAAAATTGTTGGTGCACACTTTTGAAGGAGCACTACGTAGAGAATCTCTTTAGCATTTCCTACATTTGTAGATGGTATCCAATGCAAGCCTATTGATGTTAATTATAGAACTTGACCAGGCTCATACATCAAGTGAGGCACACAACAAAGACAACTAGGTCGAGGAATCGACTTTAAGAACTCCTACATGAATCTCAAAGTTGTCAACCACTCAATCAATCCCATTATAAATATATGTGTGTGTGTGTGTGGAAAATTTGTGGAGAAATGTAAAACCAAAGGGAGGCTTCACCACATTCATGGATGGAATCCCCAACAACTCTATTATTATAAAACTAGGCACTTGCTTGTATGGAACCAGACAAATGCCTAACAACATTTGCAACAATTAATTGAACTAACTATTTTGGCTATCTATTTTTTCCAAGTAAAACCTTATGAGGAAACCCTCACACACTTCCATGACTTCCTTATATTTCATGGATGGTACTCAGTGTAAACCAATCAATGTTCATTATGGTGCCTTCCCAATAAGGACATTAAGACATGTAATAAAGGTAACTAGCCTAGTGGAGCAACCCTAATGCCATTTGCATGAAGCTCAAAGCACTCAACCGCACAAGCTAGCTCATCGGGTTTGACCCATTTAATCCAATGGGTGCCTACAAAGGTTGGATCACCCTTGGAAACTCATCCAAAATTAACTTTTAACTATTTTCTTAAGATGGTTCCTATTCCTCCATCAACATAATGTTTTCCAAAGAGTAGAAAATGCAAACTGAAGATGAAGCACTACCAAAACCTATCTTTTTTCATTAGATAAGTTTTGATGGGATGACAACAATTGAGAGCTCCTTTGAAGTTTTTGTTTATGACCTCCAATAGCCTTTTTGTGGATTGAGATGCATCCTTGAATAATCGTTGGTTGGATAACCAACCAATCACTCAAGGATTGGGAATTTGAATGGCCTTTGCGAAGTATGTCAATCACTTCAACTAACCCTTTGGGCTGTATTTATTTTGAAGGAAAAATCGTAATTTTACTTCAATGAGAAATGAGCATATACTTTGTGAAGTGCATGAAGCACTTGAAAAATGCTCTTATCAAGAAAAGAAAAAAAAAAAAAACTTTCAACAATGTATCTATGAAATATCAATAAAATTGTCATATAGGGTTTCTATAAAAATTTTGAGAATCTAATCATTAATGCAATTTCAAAATTTTACCTCACGTACTTGAGGTTCCCTAGATCAAATCCTTATGAATTTTCAACCTTAGATTTGTTTTGAAATATTACATTCACTTCCCTATAATCCAATTTGACCTAGTAGCATAAGTGAATATATACCATATGAGTGTACTTCAATACCACAATGTTACAACCCTTACAACACACTTTTCAAGTCATATATATGATTAACTACATTGTACATAGCCTAACATTATCAAAAATTGGTACACGTCAATATATATATCTATATATGATTAACTACATTGTACATAGCCTAACATTATCAAAAATTGGTACGCGTCAATCTCTTCCAACCTAGCCAAGGAAACCATTATAAGAAAAACTTAGCGACAAACTCATTCTAGTTAGGAATCACTCTCAATCAAGGCTAGTCACTCTACCAAAAATATTCAACATGGTAATATCAACATTAGAAACTCCTCCTTGGCATATATATCAACCAGCATCACACAAGCTCCATGCACTAGAATTGTTTTCTTCTTTAGGGTTTACAAACCTTAGCCATGTTGCATCATACAAGTCCATGGAAATACAACTCTAGTACTAACCTCCCAATCTATATGTTCATCCTTGAGTTTGAATCCTCAAAACCTAGGGCTTCAACTCTAGCACCAAGACCTCCATGAACATTTATGGTATAATAATAAAGTCTTCTTCAAAGAAAGGCATCAAAACACGCTTAGCACTAATCAAGCTTATCTTTCCATTATTTTTTCCTAGACTCACATGCCACAAGAATAAGACTCCAAAATACTGCAAGGCATTAGCTCCACTTTCCATGTCTTCTACTAGGGTTGCATTACAACACGAAACATAATAATCACCATCATCCCCAATGTCATGTTTTTCTTTAGCGTTTACATGCATGGCACAAACTCTAGCATCGAAAGAGAAAACCTAACCTCATAAAAAATTAATCTATACAATATTCTCTCTCTCTCTCTCTCTCTCTCTCTCTCCCCTTGTCTTCTCCTAAGTTGTCATCATCATGAACCCTAATGTCTTGCTCCCTACAATATATCTCTAAGAGAAATATAAATAATAAAGTATAATGATGATAATGAATACAAGATTTCTCTCCTCCATTTATATACAGAGTAGGACAGGAAAGCTAAAATAAAGCAAGGACATAAGTGCATAGAAGTAACCAGCAGGGCAATTCCACATGGAGTGCTCTACAATATAAAGATGTCCATCTGTAAAACTATATTTTACCCAACCCCCAAGCTGAAATGTTCTCTCTCTCTCTCTCTCCTTGTCTTCTCCTAAGGTGCCATCATGTGACAACCCCTTTGGGAAAATCCCCCCTCTCACAAACATTTTAAATCTTTCAAGTATTTTGAATATAAATTAAAATGCATGAGAATTGGGACATATAGTCCATAGTTTGAGAAAGGAGATTGGCTGGGATTTGAAGGAACCTTGACTTGTTTCACGACAACCATTGAAGGCCGACAGGTGTGCCTTAAATGGATTGGTTTTTATAAATTAATGTAGGAAACAAGGACAACAAATGTCATGCTTACTTGTATAAATCCACAAGGCAAAGAGGAAAAAAATTTAAGAAGGATGGGTTGTGCTGGCAACGGGGATAGTTAAGGTCAACCAATAGGAGAGTGGGGCAGGGATCTGATATAGCATCATCCCCACCACCACTAATAAACGAGAACCATCATGATGGAGAGGAGAAGTCAAGGGTGACATGAGTGTTTGGGGAAGGAACTGGAAGGAGGTATCGAGAATGACACTGCAAGCGGAGGTAGGAATTAGCAAGGAGAGCATTCATATGTAGTGATGATCATTCCACACATACGGAGAAAAATAAGAATTCAATAAAACATAGAGAGAAGTTTCATGAACAATGAAAATGAAAGAAAGCGTTAGGGAGAGGTTTGCAGAAGCATTGGCTACATTATAGAGGAGGAAAGAAAACATAGCATGGGAGGAAAAGAAAACATCACTCTATGTCGTTATCAGAAGGTAAGGAGGAGAAAACGTTCAGTTTAACATTGGGAGGTGGAAGAATATCTTTTAGGCGAGGACAATATTTTCTGGATTCCTTGTAAGACTTGGGGGTGGAGATGGTTTTCTGTTGATTCCCTTGAGAACTTGGGTGGAGGCCTTTGATTCTGCTAAGGAGAGTTTTTTAGCCTCCCATTTTGCTTGTTTTATGGATTTTACAGTTCATTATGGATTCCTAGGATTGGGTGGAACCACTGTGTGAATAATTTTTTGAGGGTGGAGGTGATAAGCCTATGGATTCCCTCATTCAATTTCGGGTGGAGTTAATAAACCTATGGATTACCTCATTCAATTTTGGGTGGAGGTGAGCCTTTGGATTCCTTGATTTACCTTGTAATGGTAGAGCCCCATTTTCTTATTGAAGTGGTTGAAGGGTGGAGGTGGTGGACCTCTAGATTCCCCTATGAGATATTAACTGCAAGAAGTAGCCAGTGGTGGAGGTGGATGGTCCTTTGGAGTCCTTGTTTCAGCTAGAGAGATTGATTTAATCCCTTAAGAACTAATCCTCAATATATGGAATCTAGCTCAGGGGTGACTACTACAAGAAGGGTTTGGCTAAATTATGTCTAAGGTTAGGTGGAGAGTTGAAGTCCCAATCTCAGTTGCCCAGCTCAATCTATCAAAGATAAGTCTCTGCTTACGAATCTTTTTTTCTAAATGTTTTATGCTTGTTTAATGTACTGATTTATCATGGCTTGCAACACTGAGGAATGAGATATTCTTGCATGGCGGAACATTGTTGTTTAAAGGCATGGATATGGAATGGTTTAAATCTTCATGTTGGCCTAAGGCTACTATTGATATGGTTTCAATGTGCTGGTCCAATGCATGTGATATTGCATGAAGTGTGATTTTTTGTCTGCTTAGGGAAGGTTGATTCCCTGTATATTTCCTGAGTAAATGAAAGGCATTCCTGCATGTATCCCTAGGTTGTTTTCTACTTGTCATTGGCTTGAGAGGCATAGAGATTTCTAGACTATTATGAGCTTCAAATTTGTCTAATGGGTCACAATGAAAATGAACGCGTAGATCTCTTTGTATGAGTTATGAAATCAAAAGAATTGGTTATTACAATCAATTTTTAAATATTACTAAGCTCAAGATGAACAACTTGAGATATTTCTGCACACACACACACACATATACATATGTTGTATGGACTTGGACCGAGCCCTGTTGAAAGCACAAGAGAGATATATGCAAAGATAATGCTCAGGAGAGATAACATTTAGAAATACATATACATGTATGTATAACTATCTACGTATTCATAGGCTAGGCCGAGACCTTAGTAAGCTCAGGAGGGATAAGAGGGACTTTATGATACCCCCATATGTATTTACGAACTGTGCAACCAAGGTTAGAAAAAATAACTTTATACGTGCATTAATAGTGAAGCGCCAAGGGAAGAAAAGCCACACTATATACACTAGTGCTTATGCCGCAGGGGCCAGAAGGGTCTAGGTAAGACCCATGCCCAATGTCGCAGGTGACGTGGTTTAGGGGCCATGTGGCCTGGAAGTGAGTGACACGTGGCATTCTTGGATTGGAGCCATGTGGAGGGTGACATCACCCAGTCAAAAAAGGCGAATGATGTCACCTCGACACTTTGTCCCCAAAGATTTCCAATGAAGGTGGGTGCAATGCCATTGGGATTTAATTCTCGTGGTGATGTGGGGAGGTGGAGCCCACACGCATAAGCATGAACAAGCATGAGGTAATGTAATTGGTTGAATAGAGTTGAGGTGGTGGGTGGTTAGGTGGCTTCTCTGCTTAACCCCGACAGTTTGAAAACCTCACAAATGGATATGGGCCAGGAAGATGTGGTGTGGTGGAGCCCACGCAAGTGCCCACAAAAAATAAAAACAGAGTGTGTGGCAGAGGGACCACTAGGTGTCCACATAACGCTGACCAGTTTTTCCTCAACAATTTTCAACAAGGGACTGCATAGGTTTCTCCTGGGATTTTATTCCTGGGTGATATATATATAGGTTGGTCCATGTGGACCTCCATAAAGGGATTACATGAGTGCTAACATGACACATAATGGGGTAGTGATGTGGGGATCACATGGGTTAGCCACATGGCAGGTTAGGAGCACATGGCACTATCGTATAAGCTAATATTCAAAAGGGCATATCTTTTGATCTGGCAGTCGGATTTGGGAAAATTTTATATTGTTGGAAAGGTCTCAACTAGATGAACACATTGATTTCATCCATGTTAGGTTTTGAGAAAGCCGAAAAAGGTCGAAAAATTTAGACCCCATTTCCATAATTGGACTTTGGAGGTTGGGTCAGCTTAGTAGCTACATCCTTCTACCCTTAGTTTCATGGCTAGGGATAGTAGGGGGTGTGTTATATAGTGGTTTCATAAATTCCAGGTTCAACACTTAGATTGGTTGGGCTATATCACAAGAGAAATGTAGACAAAGTTTTCAGCTCTAAACCTTTAGGATAATTGGTACCCTGTTATAGAACTAACAAAGAAGTAAGTCCAAGAATTAGACCTAGCTTGACCTTTGAATATGTTGACAGTGCTAGACCCACCAACATGTAAGGGCATCTCCCCAGTAAGAAGTCCCAGTTAGACCTCAAACTGTTTGGTGTAGGAGTCCCAGTAGTAGGTCGTATGGTAATGCCTTGACTGCAATTTCACATAGAGGCAAGTAAGATGTCTCTGTTGGTAGCAAGGGTGTGACAGCTGCAACAAGCCAAGGAAGGTGGATGAGAGGTTCTAACACACTGAGGGTGAGGTGAGTGCTCCCCATGGAAACCTGTAATAATACACAGCTTGGAAGGGAACACACGAACAAAGGTGCATCACAAGCTGGAAAGAAAGTTAGCGATAAATCCAAAGTGATGGTTAAACCAACAACACATTTAAGAAAGATTCATACATACTTATACATAATAGTCCATACATGCAGGCGTAAGCAAACAAATACATATATCATTTAGAGTAAACCAGATAACATAGAATACAATACAACATATGTATGAAACATGCTTGATCTATTATATTAAGTGTAAGTTCCAGTCATACAATACATCCATGTCCAACCACTAGTTCCAATGGTGGAACGTTACAACCACAACCACCTGCTCCTCCAAAGAGATGTACTAGCTCTGCGCAGTGGAGAAGCCACGACTCATTACAATACTGTCCAAGCTTTCTCTAAGATACTCCTATCGAAGCTTGGCTTACCAGAAGCATTTACAATGAGTTATGAGGTTCTATTTATAGCAAAGGGTGGGGTGACCCTTGACATTCCCGTTTGTGACAATTCATCTACTCTCATGACTTTTCATCTACTCTATGACTGTTACATCCAACTATTAACACTTTAACTTCCACTTTACACGATGTTACATTACAATGCACATCTGCTCATGTGAGACAAAATGGCTTGAGCAAGCCAGGCAAGATATCACTGACACTTGGTTCATTATGGTGAGACCAACTCTTTGACATGCTTGTGATGGTGAAGGTGGTGAGCTAATGCCAAGCTTCTTCATCCGTGATGGTGTGCATGCACCCCACGGTGACATCTTGCTGAAGCAAACTCTTGCCTCTGTTGCATTCGGGTGCATTGGTGTGGCCCCTTCATCCAACTCATCTACTAGCATGTGCATGGTCTTCTTGGTGCAACCTAACCGGAAACACACTGATGCATAGTGTCCTTGCTAATCTTCCAGTGTGTTGGTGGTCATGCACATCAACTGTCAACTACATGCTCAACTCCAATCAGACTTGCTTCTTGTCTTCGCCTTGGTGAGTGTGTTGAATGGATTGGATCACATGCATGCACACAATGACATGCATGCTATTGAAACCCTTGCATGTGATCAATAACACTGCTCACAAGTCTGCTCCATGCCAGCTACTAGGATGGATCTATAACTTGTATGGGCACAATTTTATTCATGAGTGCATGTTGCGTCCCTTGTTGTTCTTGTTCCTGCTGCAACTCATTTGTTTGTCTGTGCAGCTCATGTTCTTCCTTGAGATGTTATTTCAGTACATGCAAGTCCTTCTTTGTTCCATTCTCTATCTTCGCATGATCGTGCCATCACCTCATAGCTTAAGTCTCCGAAGTTGCTTTCGTCATCAGTGGATCTGCTTGAGCTTGCAACTTTGTTTTGCCTCCATGTTGTCAACAACCTTCTACTTGCATTCGTTGCATTTGGTATGTTGCCTTCAACTGTTGTTCATGATGCTACTCGCTATGATGTTGCTACTGTCATATCTTGATGTCCTTGTCTACGAACAACATGATGTCTTCATGAGTAGGCAAGCTCATAGACACTTGATCATCCCAAAGTGTGCTAAGAACGGTGTCTTCGATTTTTCTCTCCTGGAAACCATTGTACCTGTGCTACTAAGAGGTAGATGAACACCTGTGATACTTGGATACATAGCAACACTCATGGCAAGCAATCTGTCAGTCGAAAACCAAAACAAACTTGAGAACTGACTTGCAACATACTTGTGTGATTGATCATGAAGGTCGCACAATTTCTATCGGGAGGTCGGGAGACTGACTGCCAAGAATGCACAAGGCACAGTCTGGGCTGCTAGGAGGTTGACTAATTGTTGGAACTGCACAATGCAAGCTGCTGACTACTAGAATTGCGCAATGCACAATCTCAGCTGGCAATGGTTGCAGGCTAAGTGACTGCATTGCACAATTTTCTAGGCCAACAGTCACTGTCCCTCAGAATTGTGCAGTGCAAGACTGGAGGATAGTCATTGGGTAGAAATGTGCATTTCCTGAGAGGAAGATAGAGCCTTCCCTCTTAGGATTGCGCAATGCTGTCTTGGTGAGGTGCAGTCCAGGCCAACGCTGCATAGACTCGTCGACGGGTAACTGAACTCGACTGTGAAAGCGATTGCATGGAGATACTGGGTGTAAGCATAAGTGAATGATCATGCATGAAAATGGTGAATGAAAAATCCAGAAAACAAAACAACATGCATGTGGGTGAGGTGAGTCGCCGAATCGGCCACTGTTCGTGGAAAACAGTTCATGCATGCAACAACAGTGAGATGTTAATGGAAACTAAAACGGTGGTAGTACAAGCTAGTATGTATCAAAATGATAGAACGCGCTCACTGAAATCAAGAAGACAACATTCATACGAAGTGAAACACAAAAGGCACCAAAAATGCAACACAAGACATGGAAAGTAGGCTTACCCCAAAACAACTGAGCTTAATGTGTCAGCAAATCCTACATGCGATGTGGGATGTCAGAGCTACAAGGTTGACGTGAGGAATGAGCTCTACAGTGTCTGGTCAATGAGTTTTGATAAAATCGAGGTTGTGACGTGCATGCCACAAATCTAGGGAAAGCAACACTTGGTGGGAGGTTTCTGAAATGATCCTTGCATGTAACCTCCAATTGCCAAAAATAGGTCCTTGAAACAAGGGATGCCTTTGCATGCTACCTTGGGAGAAGTAACCCATGCATGTGAGTCTGTTTTGCTCGGTCTCGGAGGGAACCGGTCAACTTAGTTGCACATGCAAGAGGCTGCTCAACTATTGGGAGAAAATGCGCATTTTTGGGTAGGAGCTGCGGCTGGATGCTCAAAAGATTTGCACAATTTCTAGGTAGAGTAGCTGACTACTACCTAGATTTGCGCAAATTCTAGGCTAAGCAGCCCAACTGGGAAGGATTGCACAATTTTCTGGGCGAAGCTTGCTCAGCATTGTGCAATTCTGGGGCCCAGCGGGCTACCAATCAGGATTGCGCAATTTCTGGAGGGAAGGCTGGTTTCCCTCCAGATTTGCACAAATTCTTGAAGGAGCTGTTGGAACAAGTTCAGATGAACAACCTGTGGGGGCAATGCATCAAGGTTTGATCGACAGAATGTCTTTATACAAGAAAATCGTTGGAGCTTGTGTACTTGACCAAGCAAGACATGCTATTGTGAAGGTTGGTAGGGAGGCTCCAAAACGAAGCTAAGGAAAAATTTTGGAGGGTGGTTGTAGCCACTACAACAGGATATTAGATGATGATCGAAGCATTGTAATAGGTGCTAGAATATGGCCATTAGGTATATTGATTATGTATGTTGATGACGAGCTTGATCACTTTATGTGCATATAGCATGGTACTAATGCCTGAAAGTTTGGAGCTAGTGTGAAGCCCTAGCTCTTAGTGTTGTAGCTAAATGTGGCTAAGATTGTATGTGATTTATAGCATTTGGTTGTGATTTCTATGTTGGTTGCAAGGATTTTCTGGTATGATTAGTTTTGTTGAAAAATGCAATTGTATTGCATGTGTTTTCTTTAGGCATATTGAAGGTGTAAATAGTCTATTGTTGTGACCATGAATGCTTCTTATTTCTTTCATTTTGTAGAACTACCCACATGGTGTGTGCATGATTGTTTAAATGGTGTATTCTTACACACTTGGGATGAATGTACATGTGAATGTTCATATGATATGAGGGATTGGTGAAATCCATGTGTTTCTCGTGTTGCATAGCATAGTTGTTCATGTTGTTCAATAATATATGTATATACGCTGATAGGATGGAGAATCCCATGGTCAATATGTTATATGAAAAAATGCCTCGATGAATTGGAGGCATAATGTTGTGACTTTATTAGAGAGTCAAGTGTTTGATAAATGATTGTTGTAGGTACTGGTTATAGCACTGTAATCATGGATTGTGTGTTGACTGCTTGCTCATGCTAGTTGTAGCACTACGAGCATTGATGGTATTTTGTTTTCTTTCTTATACAAGTGGGTGTTCGGTGTAACACTATGATTGAATGACTATGTATTGATTGTAATATTGCCTTCATTTACATGATATATTTCATCAATGTGAAAATTATAAACTATAAAACTGGTGGATGCTTGTGCGTTAAATGGTTTTTAACTGACCTTTTGAGACTACATACACCATTGATAATTGCCTTTGGTGAAGAGGTTGAACTTAATGTCTATTAAAGGCCTTGGAAAGAAGAATAATATTTTAAAAATTTATAATGCTGACTGAAAAATAGGGTTGATGTTAATTTAAAGGTTGATTTTTAAATTGATAATAACATTCTTGGTCAAGATGCTAATATTGAGTTAATGTGGAGAGTCTAGTAAAAGGATAATCTTTTAAATTAGGGAAAGCATGATTGTAATTTAGCTATTATATGCATGAGCATGTGGAATTTTGATTTTTGAAAAAATCCTAATCATGTTTTGGATCTTGAAACATGTCGCTGATGAGAAATTTGGAGATGTGTGAACAGCTGTAGGGTTTATGTTAGGCTTAGCATGGTGAAATGGAAGATGGTATACTTATTTATAATATTTCCTTAGTGAACTATTAGCTGAGTGTGTGTGGCAGGAAATAACAAGACTCGGTGGTAGTAAAAGGAAGCATGTATCATGGCATGGTGCAATAGGATAAGGACCAAGTCCACCAAGAATGAGAAAGCAGGAAGTCCTTCGAAAGGAAAAGAACCTTTAGGAATTTGAAGGTTTAGCTAAAGGAATTAAGAGTTGACCTCACAGATGTGAAGGTTGAGATTAAAAGTTGTAGGGAAGGGAATCAAAGGCTTGTTAGGAGCCAAGAGGATCAAGCAGATTTGAATTCCATGCTGAGATAAACCTTGTACCTCCTTCAAGGGTTGATGTAGTACACTGCTGGTCTCCAAGATGTGGATAAAATTCCTGTTGATAAGGCATAGAACAAGCCCTGTGAGTCTGAAAAGAAAAATAAGCCCATCTCATGTTGGTCCTATGGGGAGGAACACTTGAGAAGGAATTGTCCCCACAGTGAGGAAAAGGAGCACAACCCCTACAAGTCTTAGGGACATGAATCTGTAATGAAAGTGTAAAAAAAGAGGAGGGGGCATCCCCTCATGCTTTGTAATATATGGATCCATATATTGAAAAGGATTCCCCATGAGTTACTTAAAGGGAATTGAGTCTTCAACATTGTCGAGAACCTTGGGGAAAGTTTTGGACTAATATATATATATAGATATATATTTATTTACGTTTTTATGTATTAAAAATAAATGACACACTGAACATTGAGACTCATGGGAATCAAGTCAATTTTTTGGGACTTCTCTATTTTAATGCTTACGAGCTATGTTTTTAGTTAGTTGGCTTCATGGATCGCTTATTTCCTTGATTGTTAACTTGCACATGGCCGTACTATTTTGTTTGGAATTTTATGATTGTTATTGTTAATTCCGTTCTTGTATTTATTTCCCTTCATTTCTTTTTGAATTTTCCTCACAACTTTCATGCTTGGGATCTTATGAAAAATTCATTGGGTATGGAAGAGAAGCCAAAAAGCTCTAGGTGGAGAGTCGAGGAGGTCCAACGCATCAATAAAGAGCATGAACAAAAGAAATGCGAAAGGCCAGGCTTGAGCGATGGGTTAGGAAAGACTATCATTGGTGTATGTTGGAGCATCACTCCTAAATATGACATCAAGAAGAAACAAACTAAGTACATGCGAAAAACTATTTGTTTGAACGATGAAACTACATGTAGTTCTCTAAAAATATGGTTTTATTTACCATATGTTAATGAGTGATAGGTCCATGACCAAGCAGGTAGAGACGGATGACAACCAAGAAGGTTGGTTGAGTCCATTGGGAATAATGGACAATTAAATGGAAACCATGAAAATGCCATGAAGGAGGTTGTCTTGATCTTAATTTAATTTACATATGTAATATGTGATATGTTATGATCCTTCCAATATATATGAAATCTCTTGTGTCTGCTAGGTTTTGACAAGAGTCATTCTTGTGGAAGAATGATGGGTTATATATATTTAATGAAAATGTGGATGGCATATAGGATTTTTGGTTGTGTGAAGAAACAATTGGGTAAAATTAGCCCTAGATGATCTATTATTTTAATATGATGTGAATACGAGTCTTAATGAGTGTGCTCATGTTGCATTATGTACAAGGGATCCTAAAGGATATATCAACAAAATGGAAACAATGTGATTTGCGACATGTTGTCTACTGCCATGTGTATATGTCGTCTTGTATATGTGTATATGTTGTATTGTGCCAAGTGTACATTGTATTATGCCTCATGTATGTGTATATGTGTCGTGTAGTGTGTTGGGGCAGATAGGTATGGGATTGCCTAGACCCGTGTATTATGTAAAAGAGTTGACTTGAGGGTGGAATTATCAACCTCTAGATCCCCTTTTTGATTTGAGGGTGGTGTCATAAAACTATATATTACCTTGAGGGTGGACGTATCAATCTATGGATTCCCTTGATAATTTTAGGGTGGAGGCATAAGCCTCTTGATTGTAGAGAAATCAATGTAGTTGTAGATTAAGTTTGATTCCTCTTAATTGAAAATCACTTTTGAGTATTTGTTGGCCTTTTATTATTTTGTTATGTATTTATTCATCAATTAATTACCAAAACATAAAATGCATGAAGATCACAAGAACACAAGATATAGGCTCCAAGCCAAGGCAAAAACCCCACAAGGGGGGGAAACCCAATCAAATATTCTCTTCTTATAGAATTAGATCAAAGTGAGACATCCAAGACCCAAAGACCAAGACCAAGACCTCCTCAAGCACCAAGTCAACCCTCCTTCAAACCCACCCTTTAGCAAGTCAAAGTTTCGAAAGTCAACAATGATCAAATCTGCTCCTACTCAAAATTTTGGCCCTGCAATTCAAAATTTCAGCCCCTTTGACTCAAACCTGAAATTCGGCCTTGCAATTTTTGGTCTTGTAGTTTGTACAATTTCCCCAGAAACTTGTATGTGTGAACTAGGTAAATTTTAAAGATCAGATTTTTCTTTTCTTCTTTTATTTTCTCCTTCTTCCTTGGCCTTCACACTTCTTCTCTTCTTCTCTTTATTGGAGATTGAACTGATCTATTGAGTGAGCTAATGAGGAGAAAGTATCCTTCTATATATATACCCTTTTCATGTGGTCGAATAGGCCTCTCTAGGCTGACTTCTTCTAGAAGGGCCGACTTGGTTTTGGGGGTCACAATGACTCTTCTAGACTTAAACATGATATTTTCTTTTGATTAAATTGATTGCTCAAAAGGGACTTTGGATCATGAATATTTTTCTTATTGACTTAATAAAGCCTAGAAGCATGAAGAACATGCTTATCTAGAAAAATAATAAAAACTATAAAATATTCTTTTTCTTCCTTTGCTTTTTACAAGAAATGTACATTGATATAAGTACAAAGATAATAATGAAGACCTACAATTTTCAACACTCCCTCTTAACTAGGGAGGTATTCAAAATTCTATAAGGTAAAAGAATACTCAAATTGAAATATTCTCATAAGAAGAGTCTGACTGATAAGCCAAGCATCAACATTATAACCAACATTATCAATCTCAAGAATATAACAAGGCCTTGGCTAACAATCTATAACTCTTAGTTGGATGAGAGCACAATGTTGAGAGGAATACACATGGACACCACCACCACCTCTAAAGGCACATACCCCATCCATAAGTTCACCAGGTATGTCCTTTTAGGACTATTCTTATCTTGGATTTCTAATCCTAAAAGAATATCAATCCTATTCAACTACTCTCTTCTTGGATGCCCTACCACATCTTCAAAAAGCATCAGTTTCAGATGCTTATCCAATCCTCTATTGTCCCTACCATTGCCTTCACTAAGACTTACAATTGTTAGTCCTAGTCTAGTGCACGACACATTGAGAATATGGTTTTCCTCATCGCTCTCTCTCAACTAGGGAGGAGATGTCTACAAGTCCAAGATTGTTTCTTATGTACTCCAACATCTTATTCATAAGAGACTTCAACAATATATTTGCTACTTTTTTGTCTGTGGAGATGTATTGCGGCTTCACAACACCATCCTGAACCAAAATTCAAATAAAGTGATAATTATTGTTGATATGATTCATCCTGGCATGAAATACTAGACCCTCCATCATTTTTTTACAACTCTGATTGTCACGCTTTATAATGGTAGGATCTAATGGTCCTTCAAACAAATATGATAGAAACTTCCTAAGACAAACAACTTCTATACTAACTTCACTTGATGCAATATACTCTGCTTTAACACTATTGAATGAAATTGAATATTGATTCCTTCTCATTTAAGATGCCATAGAAGATCCCAAGCTAAAACATCCACTGGTATTGCTCCTTCCATTTGTTTCACTACCTCCCCAATATTAATTTGTATATCCCAATAACTGCATTTCATTATTTGCATATTTCAAATGGTGATGTATGGTTCCATGAAGATATCTCAAAATATATTTTGCTATTATCTAAGGATTCTGTCTTCGCTCCATTGGAAATTGACTAAGAACATTTACAACATAACGTATATCAGGCTGGGTTTTACAATATACATTAAGGAGCCAAAAATTTGTCAGTAGTGTGTAGGATCAACAGGGATTGCTTCTAAACTTCTAAACTTCTTCAAATTAGTAATCATTAGGGTTTTCATTGGTTTGTTGTCCATCATGCTTGGTGCGTGTTATATTCTTTCCACGACTAGTCACAAGGGGGGCACAATCCCCCTTGTCGGGGGGCTTCAGGGGAGTGGTAGCCCCCTGCACGGGGTTGCTCTGGGAAATTTGTTTTGGACCCTATATTAGGTGGGCGGACCTACCTATGGTTTTGTGCATGGGTTTTTTCCATGGTTTTGGGCATAATGGTTTTCTTCCCATGCTATTTTGTAGATCCGGTCAAGGGAACTATGGTTATGTTCTAATCTATGGTTAATGGATTGGGGTTTATGAATGCTTCGACATGTATATATATGTATTGTAATATTGAAAGGAACATAATGAAAAATCAATCTGGTAGTCCCAGTTTTGGATCCAGGGGAAATATCTATGTATTTGTTTTATATTCTCGTCATTGTTTATTTTATGTTTTTTATAATTTTCTATGGGTAATTTCTGAATAGGGTTAAAACCTACACATCATGCCAAACTTCTACAATATCTTGATCACATATTTTTCTTGACCAATATATATTTCACCTGGTTTCTTCCATACCTCCAATCCTAAGTAGTAGTGCATAAGCCCATGATCCTTCACGTCAAATCTGGCTACCAATTGCTTCTTGCATTATTGGATATGATGTTCTACACCTCTAATAAGTAAGTCACTCACATATAAAAGTATGATTGCAGGTTCATTTTTAACCACCTTGATGTAGATAGTAGGGTCTATAGAACTTTTGACAAAACCAAATCTTAGAAGATATGCATCCATCTTTTCATACCATGCTCGAGGGGTTTGTTTTAAGACATATAGATATTTCTTTTATATGCAGACATGTGTATTCTTATTATGGACTTCGAATCCCTCAGGTTTCTCAATGTAATCTTCTTCATAAATTGTCCCATTCAGAAAAGTTGTTTTAGCATCCACTTTATGAATGTTCCATCTCATAGTAGCAGCGAAAGAGATAAGTGATATGATGGTAGTGTACCTAGTTGTTGGAGAAAATGTTTCTTCATAATCAATTCATTCTTTTTGAGAAAAGCTTCTTGCCACAACTATTTCTTTATACTTGTCAATGCTTCCATCAACTTCATGCTTGATTTTGTATATCCATTTGGAAGTGACAACATATTTGTCATTAGGTCTAGGAACAATTTCCTAGACATCATTTTTTATTATACTCTAGTACTCTTCTTGCATTGCATTTCTCCATTCTTGATGTTTGGATTCCTTCTCATACGTGGTAGGTTCTGCTTCAATGATTTTTGTTATGTAAGATTCATATCCTGAATATATTTTAGGCTTCTTGTTTTCTCTGAAAATTCCCTTTGCTGTTGCATGTCCTTCGGCTTCTTGTAGAGTTGTCCTTAACCAAGTAGGTCTCTTACGAGTTTTTGGAATGATAATCTGCTGCACAGGTTCACTCAATCCTTCAACTTATTCAATATTAGTAGTAGGTTCTTGAGGATTGTCATGCCTTGACATTTCTTCAAAGATGGGTTCTTCCTCTACATAAAATTCAATAGGAATATCTTTGGACATTTTGTATGCAATTTTTTCATCAAAGATAACATCTTTACTTACTTCAATTCTTCGATCTTCCTTGAAGTAGATTATATAATATTTTGATGAAAACTATAACCAACAAATATGACTTTCATACATACAAGTTCCAACTTCTTTCTTTTGTCTTTGGGAATGTGAATGCATACGGGACATCTCAATATTTGAAGATGATCAACATTTTGTTTCTTTTCTGTTAAGGCTTCTTCCGGGGTCATGTCATTGGGAATGTTATGAGGGCTTTGATTTTGTATATATATGGTTGTTACAATTGCTTCTTCCCATAAGAATTTAGCTAGGTCTTTGTCATATAGCATGGCTCTAACACATTCTTCAATTGATCAGTTCTTCCTTTCAACCGCACCATTTTGTTGAGGATTGTGGGGAAATATTAGCACCTTATTAATTCCCTCTTCCATGTGAAAATACACAATTTCTTTGGAAGTGCATTCTCCACCACTATCAGATATAAGGGTTATCTCCCTTTCTATTAGATTTTCTACTTTTTCCTTGAACTCTTGAATTTTATTAAACACTTGATCCTTAGACTTGAGAAGGTATATCCATGTATTCCTATATTTATCATCAACGAATGTTACATATTAATTATGACCTACAATGGAATTTTCTTCCACAGGTCCACAAACATCAGAATGTATGAGATCCAAAATCTCCTTGCATCTAGTGTTACTGCTTGCAAAAGGTTTCTTCACATTCTTTCTAAGAGCACATCCCTTATAGACTCCATATTATTCCTTTAGTTTGGGGATACCAATAACCATATGATTTAAAGATTGGAATATATTATAATGATGGTGACCATACCTTCTATGCCATAGCTCACAGGGGTTAATTTCTAGATGTACTAAATCTTGAGGAAGAGGTGTTATAAGCCTATATAACCTCCCCTCATAAATCCCAATAGTTTTAACATGTTTAATACTTGAACCCCTACCCCATACAATAAATTTTCCATCAACAAAAGAAACCATATCACCTTTATCTCCCAAAAAAGAAATAGAAAGCAAAATTTTCTTCAAACCTGGAACAAAGAGTATATTGTTGTGATGAATGATTCCACCAGTTTCTAACTCCAAAGAAGTAGATCCAATTCCTTTGACTGAGTAGCTTTTCTTGTCCCCAAGTTCAACTGAGTGAGAAGAGCTTCCTTTTGATAAGGTTTGGAGTTGACTGCATTCTCTCGTCATATGTCTTGAAGCACCACTGTCAATTACCCGTATACTATCATTTTCAAAAGTACCTGTGAAAGCTGAATAGAGATCTCCTTCCATGACTTCTCTTGATATTTTTGAGAATAACTTGATGATGCAACTTCTGACAGTTTTAAGGATACCCTTAAGAGTCTTGAGACCTTTCTTCATGTAGCTTTCCATTTATGAGGGAAAGAGAGATACTTCTTCAAGAGAGGATTTCAACAAGAGTGCCAACAAATATGCGATCTTCAGACTTCCTTCCTTCACCTTAGCTATGATACCATGTTGAGAAATCAATGTAGTTGTAGATTAGGATTAATTCTTCTTACTTGATAATTAATTGTGAGTATTTCTTGGCATTTTATTACTTTATTATGTCTTTCTTCATCAAGAAATTACCAAAACATAAAATGCATGAAGATCACAAGAACATAAGATATAGTCTCCAAGCTAGGTATAAAACTCCTAAAGGGGGAAAACCTAGCCAAGTCTTCTCTTCTTATAGAATCATATCAAAGTGAGACATCCAAGACCCAAATACCAAGACCAAGACCTCTTCAAGACCAAGTCAACCCTCCTTAAAATGTTCCTTTGGCAAGTCAAATTTACCAATGACAACAACGATCAAATTTGCTCCTACTCAAAATTTCGGCTCTACAACTCATAATTTTAGCCCCTTCAAATCAAATATGAAATTCAGCCTTGCAATTTTCGGTCCTATAGTTCGTAAAATTGCCCCATAAACTCGCACGTGTGAACTAGGTCAAGTCGAAAAATCATATTTTTCTTTTCTTGTTTGATTTTCTCCTTCTTCCTTGCCCTTCACACTTCTTCTCTTCTTCTCTTGCTTGGAGATTGAACTTGTTGAGTGAATGAGCTAATGAGGGAAGTATCCTCCTATATACCCTTTTCATGTGGTTGAATAGGCCTCTTTAGGTCGAATTCATTTAGAAGGTTCGTCTTGGTCTTGGGGGTCACAATGACTCTTCTAGACTAAAAACTAATGTTTTCTTTTGATTACAAATTGCTCAAAAGGGACTTTGATTAACACGAAAAAATTTCTTATGGACTCAAGAAACCTTGGAAGCATGAAGAACATGCTTATCTAACATAATAATAATAATAATAATAATAATAATAATTTTTTCTTTTTCTTCTTTTGACTTTTACAAGAAATATACATTGATATAAGTACAAAGATAATTATGAAGACTGAACCTAACTCAATTTTCAACATGGATTCCCTTGAGGGTGGAGGTATTAACCTATAGATTCTCTTGCTAATTTAAGGGTGGAGGCATAATATTCTGTATTCCCTTGAGGGTGGAGGTATAAGCCTTTGGATTCCCTTGCTGTTGATTTCAGGGTGGAGGCATAAGCCTATGAATTCCCTTTTTGTTTATTGAGGGTGGAGGCATAATCCTATGGATTCCTATGTTACTAATTTGAGGGTGGAAGCATAAGCCTATGGATTCCCTTGTTGCTGATTTGAGGGTGAATGCATAATACTCTAGATTCCTTTGTTGCTGATTTGAGGGTGGAGGCATAAGCCTTTGGGTTTCCTCCTTCCTACTTTGAGGGTGGAGGCATAATCCTCTAGATTCCCTTATTGTTGATTGAGGGTAGAGGCATAAACATCTAGATTCCCTTGTTGCTGATTGAGGGTGGAGACACAAGCCTCTTGATTCCCTTGTTTCCAATTGAGGATGGAGGCATAAGCCTACGGATTCCCTTGTTTCTGATTGAGGGTGGAGGCATAAGCCTTTGGAGTCCATTGTTTCTAATTGAGAGTGAAGGCATAAACCTTTGGATTCCCTTGTTATTTATTTGAGGGTGGAGGCATAAGCCTTTGGATTCCCTTGTTGTTGATTTGAGGGTGGAGGCATAAGTCTCTAGATTCCCTTGTCATTGATTGAGGGTGGAGGCATAAGCCTTTGTATTCCCTTGTTATTGATTGAGGGTGGAGGAATAAACCTCTGGATTCCCTTGTTGTTGATTAAGGGTGGATGTATAAGACTAGATTCCCTTTTTTTGAAAAGGGTGGATGTGGAACACCTCTGGAATCCATTGATAGGCTAATGGATAATACAGGAGGTATAATTTAAATCAATGCAATTTATTTATGATGAATCTCATGAGAGATTGTATGTCATGTTATAGGAAAGCATGGGAATCACCCAGTCTGGGTGAATGGAGAAGTCTGCAAGAAAACCAAGCAACAGGTTGACGGTATCAAAGTGCTCAACAAAAGCACTAGACAAACTACAAGGATCCACAAAAAGTGGCTAATTCAAGGAAAACATTTCATGTCTCCTCCTATATATACCCTTTTCATGTGGTTGAATAGACCTATCTATGCCAACTTCTTTTAGAAGGGGCGACTTGGCCTTGGGGGTCACAATGACTCTTCTAGACCAAAATATAATATTTTCTTTTGATTACAAATTGCTAGAAAGGGATTTTGATTAGCATGGATTTTTTTCTTATTGACTCAAGAAACCCTAGAAGCATGAAGAACATCCTTATCTAGGATAATAATAATAATAATTTTTTATTATTTTTCTTCTTTTACTTTTTTACAATAAATATACTTTGATATAAGTACAAAGATAATTATAAAGACTTAACCTAGTTACAATTTTCAACATGGATTCCCTTGAGGGTGGAGGTATTAACCTCTAGATTCCCTTGCTCATTTGAGGGTGGAGGCATAAGCTTCTGGATTCCCTTGAGGGTGGTGGTATCAACCTCTATATTCTCTTGTTTATTTGAGGGTGGAGGCATATGCCTATGGATTCCCTTGTTTCTCATTGAGTGAGGAGGTGTAAGCCTCTCGATTCCCTTGTTGTTGATTTGAGAGTGGAGGCATAAGACTTTGGATTCCCTTGTTGTTGATTGAGGGTGGAGGAATAAGCATTTGGTTTCCTTTTTTACTAATTTGAGGGTGGAAGTATAAGCCTCTAGATTCCCTTGTTGATGATTTGAGGGTGGAGGCATAAGCCTTTGGATTTCCTTGTTGTTGATTTGAGGGTGGAGGCATAAGCCTCTAGATTCCCTTGTTGCCACTTTAAGGGTGGAGGCATAAGGTTCTATATTCCCTTGTTTCTGATTGAGGGTGGAGGAAGAAGCCTGTGGATCCCCTTGTTACTAATTGAGGGTGGAAGTATAAGCATATGGATCCCCTTTCTATCTATTTGAGGGTGGAGGCATAAACCTTTCGATTCCCTTGTTGTTGATTGAGGGTGGAAGTGGGGCACTTCTGGAATACCTTGATAGACTAATGGACAAGACAAGAGGTATAATTTAAATCATTTCAATTTGTTTATGATTAATATCATGAGAGATTGTATGCCATATTGCAAGAAAGCATGGGAATCACCCAGTCTGGGTAAATGGAACCGCTTGTAGGAAAACTAAGTAGTAGCTTGACGATATCAGAGTGCACAACAAAAGCACCAGACATACTACAAGGAGCCACAAAAAGTAGCTAATTCAAGAAAAAATTTCATGTCTATTTAGTTGTTGAGCAAGAAACTTGTATATTATATATATATATATTATAATATATATATTATATATATAATATTATATATATAATGTGATTGTATTTGAGCTATATCTCATAGTGATTATGGTGGGACTAAGCATGTTTTGCACTATGTTCAAGATTAGAACACCGAGGACAGTGTTCCTCCAAGTGGGAGGGGATTGTGACAACCTGTTTGGGAAAATCCCCACTTACAAACATCGTAATTATTTCATGTATTTTGATTATAAGTTAAAAGGATTGAGAATTCGGACATGGGTTCCAGATTTTGAGGAATGATATTGCTTGGGATTTGAAGGAACCTTGACTGGTTACATGAAAACCATTAAAGGTTTGCAGGTGTGCCTTAAAAGGACTATAATTTTATAAATTAATTAATAAGGAAAGAAGGATAGAAGATGCCAAACCTGCCTTGGATGAATCCACAAAGAAAATAGGACAAAAGTTTAAGAAGGATGGGTTGCACTAGTAGTGGGGATAGTTGAGGTCAACCAAAATGAGAGTGGGGCAAGAAGATGACATAGAAACATCCCCACCACTACTAAGAAATAAGAATTGTTGTGATGGAGAGGAGAAGTCATGGGTGACATGAGTGTCTAATCACGCAACCAAAACAGTTGTAGCACAATAGTAAGGGACCACGACGAAGGAACTAGAAGGAGGTATTAGGAATGCCATTATAGGGGGAGGAATGCATTGGAAATGGGAGAATTCGTATGTAGTGAGGATCGTTATACACACACAAAGAACAACATAAAACACAATACAATAAAGAAATAAGCTTGGTGAAAAAAAATGGAAAGATTGCCTCAGGCACAGGTTTGCAGAAGAATTAGTTTCATTACAGAGGAGGAAAGAAAGCATAACATAAGACGAAAAGAGCACATAGCTCTGCGTTTCTACCAAAAGGAAAGGAGTAGAGTAAAAATTTAGCTGAGCATTAGGAGGTGGAAGAATATCTTCCAGGTGAGGACATTAGTTTATGGATTCCCTGTAAGGCTGGAGGATGGAGATGGCTTTCTCTAGATTCCCATGACAACTTGGGTAGAGGCATGTTCCTTGGATTTCGGTAAGGAGATTTATTTAGCCTCCCATTTTTTATTTTTTATTGGATTTTACAATGGATTCTAGATTATTAGATTGGGTGGAACCACCGTGTGAAGAATTTGTTGAGGGTGGAGGTGATAAAGCTCTAGATTCCCTCATTCAGTTTTGGATGGAGGTGAACCTTTGGATTCTGTGCTTTAGCCTGTAATGGTAGAGCCACATTTTCATATTGAATTAGTTGAAGGGTTGAGGTGGTTGACCTCTAGATTCCCCCCATGAGATATTTATTACAAGAAATAGCTAGGGGTGGAGGTGGATGGTCCTCTGGAGTCCTTGTTTTAGCTGAAGAAATTGGTTTAATCCCTTAAGCACTCATCCTCAAGCTCTAGAATATGGCTTGTGGGTGATTATTATAAGAACGGTTTGGTTGTAGTGTGTCTAAGGTTTGGTGGATATTCGAAGTCATAATCTCAGTGTATTGGCTCAATATATCATAGATAAGTGTCTGCTTATGACTCTTGTGTTCTAAATGTTTTTTGCGTGTTTAATGTATTGATTATCATGGCTTGTAATGCAAAGGAATGAGATTAACTTGTCTGGGTGAACATTGTTGTTTTAAAGGCATGGATATGGAATGGTTTAAGTTTCTGTGTTGGCATAGGGCATGTATTGATATGGTTTCAATGTGTTGGTTCAATGTATGTTATATGTCATGAAGTGTGATTTTTTTGTTTTCTTAAGGAAGGTTGGTTCCCTTCTTATTTCTTGAGTAAATGAAAGGTATTGCATGCATCCCTAGGTTTTTTCTACTTATCATTGGCTTGAGAGGCCTGTATCTTTCTCAACTGTTATGAGCTTAAATTTTTTCTAATGGGCCACAATTAATATGAGTAGATCTCTACGTATGAGTTATGTAATAAAAACAATTGGTTATTACACTTCGTTTTTAAATATTACTAAGCTTAGGAGGAATAGATTGAGATATCTCAACACGCACGCGCACACACACACACATTTATACGTATGTTGCATGGGTTGGACCAAGCCCCATTCAAATCTCAAGGGAGATACATGTAGCGGTAAATATAAGGAAGGATAGTGTTTAGACATACATATATATGTACGTATAGCTATCTACATATTTGCAAGTTGGGTTGAGGCCTTATTAAGTTTAGGAGGTCCTATAGGGGCTTACATATGCCCCTATATGTATTTACAAATTGTGTGACCAAGGTTTTATATAGGCACTTTATACCTACATTAATAGTTAAGCATTGAGGGCAGAAAAAATGCACTATATACATTGACACTTGTGTCATGGGGGCCACAAGTTAGCATGCAAAGAAGTGTTGAGATACACACACCTTAAATATGATATCACCAAGAGCCATCTCCAAGCACGAAGGAGGAGAGATATAAGTTATACAGGAGAGAAAGAACAGACATTTTCCACATGTACCATAGTTTTATCCCCAAATATTTCGAGGGGAGTCCCAAGGGAAACTGCGGGATTTGTTCTCGGTGTGACTTGGCATGTGGGGCTAATAGTTAGGAATTGGAACTTTAACATAGTAGAAAAAGACTCAAACTATTATAATGTGGAAATCTAAACTCATTGTGAAACAAAGGTCCAAGCGGAACCCACCTCTAATGTGGTAGGTGATGTGGTTTTGGGACCATGTGGCATGGAAGTGAGTGACAACTAGCATGCTTGTATTGGAGCCACGTGGAAGGTGATGTCACCTCGTCATAAAGGGTTGGTGACGTCACCTTGATGACTTTTCCTTGAATATTTCCAATGGGCATGGGTGCAATCCCACCATAAATTAATTCCTGGGGTGACGTGGTGGTGCGAAGCCCATATACACAACCATGAACAAAAACGAGGTAATGTGATTGCTTAAACAAAGTCGAGGTGGCAGGTGGCTAGGTGGCTTCTCCATGTAACCCTAGTGGTTTAGAAACCTTGCAAATGGATATGGAATGGGAAGATGTGGCATGGTGGAGCCCATGCGAGCACCCATAGAAAATAACAATAGAGCACATAGAAGAGGTACCACTAGGAGTCCTCGTAACCCCAACAAGTTTTTCCCTGTCAGTTTTAAATGAGGGACTGCATAGGTTTCATCCAAGGTTTTATTCCTAGGGTGACATGATCATTGAGGGCCTGCACCCACATACCTTTGAATATTATATATATATATGTGTGTGTGTGTGTGTGTGTGTGTGTGTGTGTGCTTGTATGTGTGTGTTTGTGTGTGTGTGTGTGTATGTATATGTTATAGGTTGGTCCATGTGGGCCATAGTAAAGGGATTACATGAGACATAACATGAACGGGTTGAATACTATGCGTAATTGTCATGTGGGTGGTGACATGTCGCATGATGTGGCAGCCACGTGGGGACCACATGGGCGCCACGTGGCAAGTCAAGAGCACATGGCACTATCTGATAGGCTAATCTTTGAAAGGCCATATCTTTTGATCCAAGAGAATCATTTGGATAAATTTTATATCGTTGTAATGTCTTGATGAGAGGAAAAAATAATGTCATCCATGTTGGGTTTTGATAAAGCTGAAAAAGGTCAAAAAAATTAGACCCCATTTCCATAACTTGACTTTGGAGGCTAGGTCAACTTAGTAGCTACCTCCTTCTACTTTGTTTACGCTACGATCAACACCCTCTAAATGTTTGCCTACACTTGAATTTTGGAGCCTATTGAGGATCTTACAATTTGTCGTTCCATAATCCATTCATGGTTGATTGATGTTTCACAAAGTGTTTTAGTATTCTTCCTAGTTTTAAACTGTTAAATCACTTCTACACATATGCTCAATATTTGACGAGTTTATGAGCACACTTACTTTATGCTAGCATGAAAAATCATAACATCTTCCATCAAGACAATGCATGTGTGACATTCAACTCATGTTGAAAGGAAATGCGCACTTTCATTAACAGTCTCCCTCATTGTGGTTTCATTTGTACTTCTATTTCAGTGAGTTTTCTCAATTGTTGCTTTTGTGCACTTACACTTTCACAAGTGCTACTTTCACATTCACGACTGTCGTTTTACTTGTTTTCACTTTAATAAGTGTCAATTTCATTTTATATTCGCACTTACATGTGTCGCTTTCAAGGTTTTTCACATTTGCAAGTGTCGTCTTACGTTTTCCTCATGTGTCACACCTTTTCACATCACCAACATTAATTATGATGCCCTTTTCTGCATTAGATAGTCTTACATATAATTAAAATATGTGCTAGATGCATTCCTACAACTTAGTGCACCTTTTTGGTCATTGTCGTCATAATTTTCGCGAGTTGGGTTCTAGGTGTTGTAATGTGTCATTTCAACTTTTGCACTTAGAAATAAGTATAACTTTTCTTTCATTTAGAGGTATGATCATTATTCATGAGTCCTGTGTATTCTTTTGGCTTGTATTGATGGTTTTATGTGTGTGAGCCAAGATAGAATCATGTCTGGATGCATTTCTCTCTTTTACTCTGTCAATCCCATACTTACCTATTTTATAGCCCTTTTTGGTCCTTCAACCCAGTGAAAGTTATAAAAGCATTAACCCTCTTACTAGGTGATGAGCATAAATTATTCATGAGCCTCATTGACATATTTTTCCTCCCATACTCATGCACTAAGTTTTTTCTAAGGCATCCTCCCTCTCAAAGTGCATTAATACTTCCTAAGGATAAGACACCTAGCCTTTTGTTGCCTCCCTTAGTGAAAAGCACATTCTAGATGAACAAGTACCCATTTTTGGAGAGAATTGAGCCTTCCCAAGCTTGAGCATACTGTTAATAAGTATTATTCTCAAAGGTGTATGAAAAGAAATCACTTAATGATGTGAATGAAAAACAACCCTAATAGTAAAAATGACTGTTAAACAATGTGGATCTGCAACAAATGATAGAAACAAAACCTGCCAAAGCCCTGATCTATGAAACATAACTAGTTAAACAACATAATGGAATAGTAAACTAAGTGCAAGTAACTCCAATAATCCAATGGAAATCTGATATATAAATAAGATATTTTATTAAAAAACACTTGTGAAGGGAAAAAATAATGTTACCAGTCCCCCTCTATGGGATGGGTTCTTGGCTATCCTCAATGTCTTAAGCTTTTTTAGAGTCTCTCTCCTCTATAATGTGTAAAACCCAGCAAACAAAATGTTTGAGGTCAATGAAAATTCAAATGGAAAAGAAAAATGGTGTGCGACAATGATAATAATCAGAGCTACAACAGTGAGTGCAACAATGAAAATGATCAAAAGTGAAGAATGAATGTAACACCCTTCTATTTATAAGAAAGTATTAGGTTATTCTTGAATAATGGGAAATAATAATATTATTAACCAAATTCTTGAATTAACCATTTGGAATATTTTATTATATTTGGTTGGAGGGGAAAAATATTTAAACTTCTATTTAGAAATAATAAATGAATAAATGATTTATTTATTATCTCAAGAAATATGGTTAAGGAATAATAAACAAATAATGATTTATTTAAGTATTCCTAGGGGATTTAGTCAAACTTGACAAGGAATAATAACTAATTAGTGATTAATTAATTATTCCTAGAGAAAAATAAGATAATTAATTATTTGTCTATTTATTTCTCAACATTGGGTCAAATATGACAAGGAATATTAGTTAAAAAATGGTTTAATTAATTATTCCTAGAAGATAATTAAATCAATAGTGATTTATTTAATTATTCTTCATGGGTTTAATTATAAATGACTTAACAATTGTGGTTTATTAAGTAATTTCTCACAGCGAAAGCAATTTTACTATGGTAAAATTGGCCCTACATGGTGTACTTCGATCCATCTTGTAAATTATGGCTAAATGATCAATTTTTGGTGATAACAGATCGGCCCCCAACATACAAGCATTAGGAGAAAAACGTATGACCGAAGTACGTTGTAAGGGCACAATCACTAGACAATGAAGTGGATTTAGAGAGAGAGAGACCAATGGAGCTGAAGCGACAAAGTATAGTGACAAAGGGGGAGAAACCAATGTAAGTCTCCTTTTATGTTGTGGTACTGGATCTCAATGAGGCGGGGGAGGCATACCTATACCCGTCGAGATAACTTAATACAAAAATAATAAGGCTCCCAGGAAAATGAAGCTGAGAGATGAAGTACATGCTAAATAGTACATGACATGCTGGCATAAATGAGCTAGAAAATAATACAATGTGTCTCATATGCATAATGCGCCTGGAAAAACATGAGCCAGGATTGAATACAATAACGTTTGAGTACATGAGATATAATGTCCCTTCCCTCAAAAAATGGGTGGGAGGGAGGGCAGAACAACTAAAGAAGCCCTACTGAATAGGAAAGGGCTCTGCAAAACTGAATGGATCATCTAAAGGAGACATGTATATCATGAGTTCTGCAAGTGGTAGGAACTGAACCCATCAAATATATGGAACTACATCTAAGGCTGTAGCATAATATGAAGGCCTCCAGGAATGTGAGGGGCTACCTGAAGGGCCACCCCCTCATGAGGTCTGAAACATCTCACACACACCCGAGAATCACTGGTATAATCTATTGCATCACTGGACCATCATGTGTATGAATCAGGACCAAGTCAAAGGGAAATAATGATTCCCTTTGCTTGATCCGAAGCATTGAACAAGAGTGGAAGATGGAACCAAGATACACTGTCCTCTAGGTCATTTTTCTGTTATAGATGTGCTAATGTCGACACAATAGGGCCTGCCATAGGTGAGGCAATGAGGATACTCAACTAAGGCATGAGGGAAACTAGTAATGCAATTAATAGACTAACACAAGGGAAAAGGGGAAAATGGGACTGAGGGACAAACATACGACTTCCCTTGTTAGAGCATAAATTGTGTGGTTGACCTGGCAACAACTTACTCGATTCCCGAGGGGGATGGTGGATAGTATGACTGAAGGAAAAAATGGGAAACACGGGATGAATGGTATGAAAGTATGGATGGAATACTGTGACATGATACAATGGGATGTGAAACAGATTCCGTGGATGTAAGGGTGACTCGATGATGCTGCCACACAGAATAGACCCAGTGGGGACCATGAAGACATGAGCAAATGATGGTTACTCATGATTAAAATCGACACATGAGATGAAAAACATTAAGGGGAGTTGGTCCCCAAAGTACAAGTGTCGCATATGAAGAAATTCGATTTTGAGAGGCGACGAGGTGACCCTTCTTGGAAAAATGTCTTTCGAGTAAAGTGTCAAATCATAAAATACTAAGAAAGATACATTATAGTACTCGATGAGAGATTTCCAATGGCGATGAAGGTTCATCAAACTGAGCTATGATATGGTTGCAATGTGTGACATAAAAACTATGGGTTTTCCTATAAAAGGGTGTTTTCCCTCCAATTTGAGAGGAGGAGAATGCCCTAAATCTCATGGAGACTGTAGCAAACAAACTAACCATCAGAATCGAGGTTTGTGACTTTCAGGAAAGTGGCCTTACTTGTCTAAATATGGCCTTAATTCTTCTTGGAATGATGGTTCCTGGTGAAGAATTAAGGGAAGAGGAAAACGAGAATGAACTACTAGAGGAGGTCTAGAATCATCCTCACCCACTAAGTCAAACATGGGGACTATGTGGTAAAGGTGGCATGACATAGAGTAGAATATTTGAAGATATGGTATCAAACGTCTACGATATGCGATGTGAATATGGCTCAACAGAAAAGCCAGTAGGTCAAGCTATCCAAGGAATGGGAGGATAATTGACCATACCTAGATCTAGTAGGGTCTTGGCTGAGACTAGGGTATCTAAACCCATCGACTTCACTATGGATGAAGTCTTTTGATTCCACAACATATTGGTCATGAGACTACTGCAGAAGGAAGTACGCATGATGGTGCATATCATCCCAAGGGTAAGCAGGGGTAGACATAGCTTCTAGGGTATCCTCATCAGAATGGAAGATGGGCAGATGGGAGGAAGACTGAATACATGATGTGGCGGTGGGACCTGGTGCACCCTCCTGAGAAAGAAGGTTCACATATGCATCATCTGAACTGGTAGAAACCTCATAAAGGTTTTCCTACAGGGAACTCAAGGATGAGTACAAGTAAAGGATATAGCTAGGGGAGTCCGTCATTTCGACATCAAGGGGAGGGATCACGATGGTGGGACCAAAGTCCCCTTATTCTGGTGTACTAGTGGGACTAGAATCCACATGTAGATGATCTCCTACGAGTGGCCTCAAAGTTGGGATGCACCTTGAGGAAATAAAAAAATTCATCAAGACGAGGGAAACAAATGGGAATAATGACAATAATTATTGCACAAAGCACAAATGTGATTTGTGCACAACATTTTAAGTCTTTTGGTTGAATCTGGTAAGGTAACTTGGACCTTAGGAATATTAGACTCAGGAAATGTTTCATGAACCAAAGGTTTGAGATGAGGAAGTTTAGGAGAGTTATTGGTGGCATGCCCAACAACCTCACAAAAAGCATATGGAGGTGTGGAGCTTTGGGGGTTGGAGGAGCTTGGGGAACCTTGTCCTTAGGTTCTTTCCTCTTGGCTTTGCCCATTTGTCTAGATGCTTTTTCAACAAGAGTGGGTTCCTGTTGAGGTTGTGGTGGAACTGAAGTCGCAACAGGGGTCGTAGGGACCGATTTAACTGGGGTCAAAGCATGATATAGTCTAAGCTGACCAGGCAAAGTGTTCTCTGGGGGATTGTTGGCTTGTATGGGCCTGACCTAGGTTCGGAGGTGATTTAGCCAAACAAATCCCAGTACTACTGGCTCTTTCGGCAATAGTCCACAGAGCGCGGACTGGGGTCTCACCTGAAGTAGTATGGGAGGGTGCTAGAACCAGGTTTCCACAACCTGGAGAGGTCTAATGAGTTCAAGTGGTCCACGGTTCGACCCTATGCGCAGGTCGCTACGCGCACTTACCTGTACCTCGTGGCCTGAGACGCTGCCTTTGCGTAGCCCTACTTGGGGGCCGAACATTTTTATTACCCAATGTCGTACTAGCATTCTGCGGTTAGTTGATTAACTTAGCTTATTTGTAGGTGTAAAGCATACTTAGCAATATAATTCATTCATACAAGTGCGAGCAGTAAATAAATAGTATAACTGCAATTCATATCAATAGACAATAACCCAAGAATAGATACACGAAATTAAGATAAAAATTCTCTTTATAATTATCTTCCTTCGGTTACAGACTTGACTCTGCCCTGCACACTTAGCTGTGGACTTTACTAGGCCTCTGCGCACTTAGCTGCAAAGCCTTTTCCTACTCTATGACACACTTAGACTCTTGCTCTTTTCTTCTACTTTTCTCTCTATTCAATCCGATGTCCCTTTACAACTTAGAGCCTCTCTCTATTTATGCAATCCCATGGTTCGCGGACCATGGGTAGGCTGACATTACATTCAAAACTAGGGCGGACAACCCTATGACTCTAGCATACTTCCGCGCCTGCAATTCGTGGAGCTTTACAACAATATTAGAGCAAAACTTAGGATTTGAGCCCCAAAACATGCCATGGGGGGATTCCATGCCCAACAGGCCCCCAACACAAACATCGTGACTCGCCCTCGAGTCACTCTGTCGGCGCGGCATTCTTGGCACGAAGTCCCTCCAACTATTCTTGAATCATACTAATGTCTGCAATGCATTGAGTTGTTGCTTGCGGAACTTGCTGCATCTGTTCTTCTGAGACCTCTGTGTCTGGCGTGCTTCCCTGCATCTGCGCATGCATGCCTTGTATGTGCACGAGATTTCCTTCGATATTCGCCTTGATCGTGAAGGCCTCGTTAATCCATGGCTAAAAGCACGCTTTGAGAACTATCTCTTTGTGTCACAAGGTGTCCACCTGCTCCTTTAGTGCCTTAGCTTGCTGCATGCTCGCAAGCTGCTGAGTGAGGACGATTTTCTGTGTAGTTCCTCGGACATTGTCATATTGTTGTTGGAGTTCTTGCACCTCTATCTCTAGGCGCTGGATGTTGGGGTCCTCCTGCAAGGTCATGAGGACCTCAAGTTCTTGGTTCAACATGCTGGTACAGTAGCACACTGCACCCTCAATTTCTTCCAACCCCACTGCGATAGCACTAGCGCACTATTCTCTAATTTCCGGGGGAGTGGAAGGCTACGCCTTCAGCCTCAGCTCGACGATTTGAAGATTTAGCTCCAGTTGAACCTTGGTCATTTCATCTCTAGCCTCGCAGACTCCAGTTGCCAACATGTGAATCCGTATCTCTACTGGTAGATCTGCTAGGATGGCCAACTCCGGGACATGTCGGCAAGCGTCATCTGCCACCTGTGCCAACTGTTGGTTCTACAACACTAATTTGTCGTGTTGTAGACTAAGTTGTTCCATGTTGATATTTTGTTCACTGAGAACTTGGATCATGCAACTCTCCCTGGCACACAACTCTGTCGTCATCCCATCCTGTAGCTGATACAACATCTCTCGTGGAAGGGCAGCCAAATTAAGGCCAAGGCCTTTCAACATGTTAACCGAAAATCTATTGGTCACATTCACTACGACTAGGGCCCCTTCTGGCAACACTATCGTGTTTTCCATCCATGCGTGCAACATCTTCTTTGTTGCTAGGGATCCCGCTGCAAGGTGGGTATAAAGGGGTTGAGGGGGCTGCACTTGTAACTCCTGCAGTTGCGCCCTGAGGGCCCCCAACACAGTCTAGTGCTCCTGCGTAAATTCCTGAAGGGACTTATTGGTGACATCACTGACTGTCTCGCCGATGTCATGGAGATCACCTTCAGTTAAGGTAATCAAGTCAATGGCCAACTTCGAGGCCTTGACCTTCTTTCTTGGTCCTACTCTCTCTACGATGCGTGGGCACTTCAATTGTGTGGATGCGGTCCCTGGGTCCACACTCCCTTCTATTGTTTTTGTTTCCTCTGCCTCCTGCCCCTGTGAGGACATTGCTTGTCCTTCATCCACCTTCATGGTCGCTGCCTCTGCCGCCTACACTGCTGCTGCTGCCTTTGCGGCTTTCTTCTGCTATGCAGCTTTCTGTGTCGCTTCCCGCACTGCCTTTTCCTTAGCTACCGCTGTTTCCTACCGCCTTTTTTCAGCCAATTGTGTGATGCGTAACTTGGCATCATCCTTCTTCTTCTAAGCTGTCGCCTTCTCAAGTTTTGCTGGGCTTTGAGCGCCAAAACATGTCGTGGGGGGATTCCATGCCCAACAGGGATCAATGTACTAGACTAGGATCCCCAAATTCATATTAGTGAGAGTCTATGAAGCCATGATAGGGACATAAAATATTCTAGGAGGAGGAAACAAAAAATGAATTTGTCCTATAGGGTAATGTCCCAGTGGAACAACTCCTGGAGGGTTAAGACCTGGAGGAATATTTCCTGGTGGGAACAAAGGAGAGGCACACAAAAATAGAAGAGGTCCTAAGGGGGTGGATTTGGATGGATTAAATGAGATGGTATTAGCAGGGTGCTGAGGAGTTAGCTATTGACCAGAGGTGCCAGACTGCTTTTGAGCGGCCTGTGACGCTTGTAACATGCAAACACTCAAAGAGATAGTCTCATAGATGGGAGGGGGAGGACTAGGAAAATAATCCAACATGGTGGAATCTTTGAAGACTTCAGGTGAAACACCAGTGAGAGGGGTGGCACACTGCTTGCCGGATATCAATGAGATGATGGACTTAGGGGAGGTTAAGGATGATGGCTCATAATATGTCAACTGATTGATAGTGATGATATTCCCTTCATGGGGGAAGCACATCTTGTGGAAAATCACAGATGCGACAACTGACATGGCATAAGTGTAACCACAACCCAATAGAATGTTGTAATATAGAGGGGCATCGATAACCTCAATGTCTAGATGAACAATCTTTTTTGCAAGAGTCACTGGACAATTGTGATACATGCCGAGAGGCTGGGAGGAGTGGCCTTCCCAAGCACACAAAGTGATGGTGGATGGGGACAATTTAGGTGAATTGAGTTTCTTCCAAATGGCAGTGGACATCACGTAGATGGATGCCCTTGCGTCAATAATACATTAAGAGATGATGGCATTACGAACTCAGACTGGTATCTTGAAGGCAACAGATGGAGGTAATGGAGGATGTTATGAAGTATCAATAGGAAAGACAATCAAATTATTTTTTGAAGGATCTACTGTGCCCAAAGCAGTTAGTAGAGATTTCTTTTGAGATGGACACGACTGGAGCACCTTGAGTGTCGACATGGCAGCACGTGATTGCGCCAAGTCGTCCACTATATTGTATGTATGGGCAACTCAGTTAGAAGCCGCGTTATGGCGTAATGGTCCTTTGGAGATCTTAAGAATTGAATCAACTTTAGGTTGAGGGATCTATAACATATCATTTTGTGTCGTAAGAGGCTCAGTAGATGCTTTGGCTTTGGTCTTAGTTGTGGATGAAGACGATGGCTTGTCATATTGACACGACCGAATTTGCAAGTTGATAACGGAGGTATTGACCTCATTAGAATTCATCATGAGGAGCTCATAGTCACTAGGGCCAGAAGGTTGGGGAGGGTGGACTGCTTGACCTTGCTGAAGTTGAGCAGTAACAAATCCTTGCTGAGGGAAAGGATTTGTGAGCACAACTGGTTGAGATTCTGCAGGCGGTTGCTGCATGGGCATTTTACCTCTAGAAGCTGCTTGGGCTTCCCAAATTTGATGCATCCGGGGTAAAAGGGGACATTCATTAGTATAATGGCCATGCACACCACAATATGCACAAGGCTCGTTCGTACAAATAACCTTGTTCTACTTAGGCTGGTCACCCTGTTGCTGGTTGTTGGTGTTAGGCCTGTTCCCCTAGGGTTCATTGCCTTGGTTACCCTTTTTACCCTTCCCCTTATTATTTTTCTTCGAATTTTGGGGATTGGTTGGACAGTATTATGCATACACTTGACCCTGAGGGGGCGATGGCTGTTGAGGCTGAGGATGCATGGGAGGCTGCAGAGTTAATGCCTGGGGGGCTGGAGTGCTTGGCACTGCATAAGTGTAAGATGGTGAGGGGGAAATGGTTTGGTAGAAAGGTTGAGTACTAGCTGGCCCTGACATCTGCTGATGTGCTTGGGTAAATGCATAAGATGTGATTTGTCCTCAATACATGTTGTTGGCAAGGGGGGGATAAGTGTTGGAGGAACTGGAGCCCCCCTGCGGATAGCCATAACTCTGCTAAGTATATGGTGAAGGATGTGAAATAGATCCAACGATACCTTTGACGACGTGAGATGCACCCGGTGCATTGGAACCACTAAGACAAGGGAGGTCTGGTATAACGGTATAGACATAATTAGATTGAGCATAAATCAAGTCATATCTCAGAGCAGTCTAGAGAGCCTCCTCCTATGTCTGAGGAAAGTGAGACGTAACAGCTTTGGGAATAGGCGTTAATAGGATCCTAATAAATCAATTGAGGTAGACATAGTCTTCAAAGGGTGGAGCACGACACATGCTCCTCCTTCCACGCCATCCATGAACATGATGGGAAAGACGAGTGGCAGAGGACTGACAAAATGTAGTTAAGAGTCTCATACTAGTGTCGTATTGGAGAGGTAACTGAAAGTATGAAAGGAACAATCTAGCAAGAATTGTGAAAGTGGAATGAGAAGCATATGGTTGGTCAATTTACCACTTCATAGCATCTCTAGTGGGCATGCATTGGAACAATCGAAGATGAATGGAGTCATCGGTGATGGAATTAGATGAACACCACCTATAGAAGGAGTGGGCATGATTAGTGGGGTCCTCTCCAAAGTTACCCTCAAACTTGGGGATGTTTGAGGGAAGCTTAGTCGGCATAGTTGAGAAACCAACATCATGGTGTATAGGGTCATTAATCAACTCGCTAAAATCTGGGAGGCTCAATCCAACCATGAAAGGTAGCATTGGAGTAGCCAGAATGGTTTTGCTAGACATGACTACCGGGGTAGAACCAGAGCCAACAGTAGGTTGGTTTCTTGCACCTGCAGTGGGTCCTGACATTATGACGATATGCAGTAAAGGAGGCTTAGAATCAAATGAGGAATCAAATGAACTAGAAGGAGAGTCGGTATCAGGACTCGGGGGAGGATGAACTCGAACCCTACAGGGAGGACTAATATGCCCAAGTGCAAACTCAGGATGAATGCCTAAGAGTCTCCCCGACAAACACCTTGGTGGCACAATGGTTGTAAGACACAAGTGACATGAAAATGGTGAAGGGAGATAAACAAGATGTTTTTGTCTTTGTGTGGGGAGATAGATTAATTAAGTTCAGTCTGGGATTGGTTGTGTAAGCCAAGTTCCCTTCACTTAAGGTGTGCTTGTGTGTGTAAGTGTGTTTATTAATTAAGCTCGGGTCGTGTTTATTAATTAAGCCCGGATCGTATTTGAAAAAAGAAAAAGATTGCTCAAATAAACGGAAATTAAAAACATAAAATGAACAACAAATCAACTCTCTAAAACCCCACCCAAACTGGGTTTTGCAAAGGCTGAGCTGATTGGTGGCGAAATAAACTAAAAACACAAAAAAAAGGCCAAGATATCTAAATATCGATGTGATTGGGATCAAATGACACTATGTTGCTAGAAAGTGGTGCAACAATAGCAAAAATATAGTGAGGAAAATCACTATAAAAGATAGGGAGATGGGTGTGAAGCCTAGGGAAAAGAGTGGCAGCCTAAGGCAAAGGACCAAACAAGGTTTAAGAGGGAACTTTGGATGGAAACTACCTATCTGTGAAGATCTGAAAAAGGAAGGTACAAATTTGGAAAATATGGTTGAAAGCTCTATAGAAACTCAGACTTCTTACTCAACTAAACTACTTTTATAAAGGTGGAAGCATACTAGAAGCCCTAAGGGGCTAAATTTCACTTCAATGAGTGAAACAAAGTAGATCAAGGCCTAAGCGTGCTAAGGCACTGGTCAACCAACTCAAGAGAATTCTCTTGGCAAAACAGATATCAGAAAAAATCCCAGAAACCCTAAAATCACATATATTGTCCTGTTTAGGGGGATATCACACTTTTTGGGCTAGAAAGTGTGCTCTAGACCTCCAGATTGTAGGGTGATCTCTGCCCCTTAGTTCTCAGGCCGTAAGTCTCTAAAAAAAATTTCGTCTCTGTAGCGGATGGTTTGTTATGAAACCAACTCACTAAAAGATAGGAAAGACAGATAAACACCTTCAAAATAAGCCTCTTCAAGGGGGAAATCTCCTTTACATTACACAAATGAACAATTCTTAGATGATACAAATGACAAGACCTCCTTTCAATATATAGGAGTCTAAGGGGTCATAATATAATCAAAGTCGACATAACAATAATAATGTAAGGACGTAATAATAACAATAGTGGGCTTCTATGGGGCATAATAATAACAATATGGTTAATAAATGGGCACAACAATATAATAAGGGGATTGTACTAATAACAATAAGGGGTTACAATAGTGGTATAGGGACTTAACATGACTCTCTCCTTCAAAAAGTGTTGTCCTCAACACTTGAGTAGTTCTTGATGCTTTTGTATAAAATTCTTGTCCTCCCATGTCGAATCTTCACTGGGTAAGTTCTTCCAGTTGATGACATACTCTACAATTAATCGATTTCATAGCTTTTGGGTTCTTGTTTCTGTGGCTGCTCCAGGTTCCAATATGATTTTTCCTTCCTTTTCAAGTTCTGGAAATATTGTTTGAACTGGGATCTTCTGCAACTTTTGAATTAGTGGCCACACTTCTTCGTCCTTCTTCCATTCATCCCTTGCTTTGTTATTCCAGTTTGGTTGGATAATAGAAATAGCACAAAACAATGCTTCCACATCCTCATCCTTTCTTGAGAGTGCATCTACAACAATAATTTTCTTCCCCTTTTTGTAGATGATTTCAAAGTCATAACTGAATGTATTTGTGACCCATTTTTTTTGTTTTTCTAATAGTAATATTTGTTCTAAAAAGTATTTAAGACTATCATGATCCATTTTTACCTTGAAGTATCTTCCCATTAGGTAAGGTCGCCATTTCTTAAGTGCATATAGTATTGCAACATTTCATTCTCATAAATATCTTGCTTGAGATGTAGCCGTAAAGATACCCAATCGCCTACATCGAAACTTATTTCACTGCGATGTTGATCTCCCTATTGCTTCATTTGATTCTACACCAAAGTGGTGTTATCCTTTAAAAGTTGGAGAACTTGTTGTTGATGCTCGATGTGATCTTTCATTGCTTGAATATTTTTCTTCTTGATATGTCCTTCTATCTTGTGAGTTTGAGGAGTGGTAATTTCTTCCAATGCATTACAAGATATGGTCAGATTCACTTATTGATGCTCGATGTGATATTTCACTTTTTGAACATTTTTCTTCTTGATATGTCCATCAATCTTGAGAGTTCGAGCAATAGTAATTTCTGCCAATGCATTACAAGATATATTCAGATTCATTTCTAGATGCTCGATGTGATCTTTCACTTCTTGAACATTTTTCTTCTTGATATGTCCTTCTATCTTGAGAGTTTGAGGAGTGGTAATTCTTGCCAGTGCTTTACAAGATATGCTCGGATTAATTTCTTCTTTCTCTGGGGTTGGTTCATGGTGTATATCCTTTTCTTTTGATGTTTCTTGATCCTTTTCTTCCTCCTCTCCACAATCAATGTAAAACAATTTCTTCTTAGCACACTTATGACCTTTAATGTATTTGTTATCACAATTGTAACAAAGCCCTTTTGCTCTTTTTTCTTCTAATTGTTGTGGTGTCAACCTTGTAGGTTATGGAATGCTAGGAGAAACAACACTTCCATCTTTATAGTTGTGAGGGGTAGAATTCCTTGTTTCCATAATTTTGCTTTCCACTTTTCTTTCCAACCTGAATGCCTTCTCCAATGAATCAGGTTCCCAAAGACGAACCTCATGTTGAATGTTATCCTTTAAAGTCCCTATGGAGACATCAACCCTTTGCTTCTCTGGAATATCATTTTACATTATATTCAATTTTTGAAAGTCCTCAATGGGCTGTGCCATTGAACACTTTTGTTTGAGATTTATAAATTGGCTAAAGAAGGTGTTGCTCTTTGTATCCTCATAATGTGCTATCATTTCCTCCGTGAAAATTGACCACGTAACAAGTGGTTTACGAGAACAAAGCCTTTTATACCATAAAAATTGATCCGGTTCTAAATATGAAGATGCAATACATACATTTTTTAATAGTTGCACCTCATGTAGATCAAAATATTGCTCCATCTGTAGTATCCAATTTATTGGATCCTTGCCATCAAACTTCCTCATATTGCCTTTTCTTGATTTTAGGAGCTCGATCTTGAAACAATTGTAACTTCGTAATTTCAAATCTCCAAGTTCTGAAATTATGTCCTGCAGTAGCTCTCTGAGTCCTCTTTCTAACTCCGCAAGTCTGATCAAGATTGGATTCTACAAGGAAGAGTTATGTAAAATCTCCCACGATGACCTGATTATAGACCACTTCAGTAAAGGGAACTTGTACGAAGTGCCACGTTTTAGAGTTTCACCCTTAAGACTTGAAACCGATGCAAAGAAAACTACATTCCATCCTCTTTCTGCAACTTCTTACGAAATTCAATTTGATGCTCAGAGAGAACTTTATGACGATTTTCCCAAGGTCGCTTGTGTAGGATGTAATTCGTGTTAGGATATTCCGACACATAGGAATAGTTAAGTATAACTTGGTCTAGTATAGAGTTATGTAAGGTGTGTTTCTTTACTATGTACATTTGTAACTTACAATCCGACGATCACGATATGTAGTGATCTGACGGTTCATTCTCTCCTCGGTATTACCGAGACTTGATCCGTGGCTTGACACCCGATTGGTCCATGAATTCTATTTAAAGCGCATGGAGGGTCATTTGTAGGTTAACCGTGCATGAGAGAAGCTTATGTAAATTTTCATTCTTTTATTAATAAATTGCCTGTAGTAGCCACGTTGGCGCAGGCGTGGACTGTTTCCCTCTCTGAGGGTTTTAACCACGTCAAAATACTGGTGTATTGATCTGTGATCTATTTGTGAGCAGTGTCCTTTTGGTGTTCTGTCTGAGGAACTTACCCTGTAAATTCCTACATGGTATCAGAGCTATTTGAGGGCCGTGTCCGTTGTTGATCCAAATCTGAAGCCGGTAGAACTACATGCGACTGCCATCTCCTAGATCTGTTGTTTCTGACTGCTTTCAGGCCGAGAGGACTGCTCTGTTGTGTTGGGAGCATCTGTTCCAGTGAGGAACCCCTTTCGCTTCACGCGAAAAGGTGTCCGGTAGCCCTAGCTGCGCCATTTTTTAGATCTTGAGGTATACAATGTTTTTTTGCAGTTTACTGTTATTTTCTCTATTTATTTCGGTTTGGGTTTATTTAGATATTTTTTTTACCGGATCTATACCTTTCATTTCTGCGTATGCTCTTTGCCCTGCGACTCTGTGCGATCTGGGCAAATCAGAAACAGAAAGGAAGAATTTTTCTCATGCGTATGCTCTTTTCCCTGCACCTTAGGGTGATCTCGGAAAATAAACATTGAGGAAAATATTTAGCTTCCGGGTAAAGCTAACTTTAAGCCGTTAGGCTTGTTTTTTTGCATGTCCGTGTTGGGTTTTGTGTTTTTGTTTTGTAGGGAGAAAAATAACTTTCTCAAGCAAGCACGTAACCCAAAGCATCCGTGACTAAAATAAAACAAAG
>APFE031041177.1:89313-111493 GCA_000404065.3 Pinus taeda
GGACATGAGGTAGATAAAAAGTGTCTGCATGCGGCGACTGAGGTGCATGCGAGAGACTTTCCTCAAATTTGACACTTCGCTCAATGATGAGCTTTTCCGTAGAGGGAATGAGGGGTCGATATCCCTTCACACCATCAGGGTATCCAACAAAGATGCACTCAATGCTCTGTGGATCAAGAGCTTTCCTCTTTTCAGAGGGGATCCGGGCCCATGCTTGAGAGCCGAAAACACAGAGGTGAGTGATCTATGGTTTAGTGCCGCTCCAAGCCTGAAAGGGGGTCTGATTCTTGATAGACCTATGAGGAGATATGTTTTGGATGTAGTTAGCACAATTAAGTGCTTCGGCCCATAGCTTATGAGGCAATGACTTAGCATGCAGCATGCAGGAAGCCATCTCTTTGAGATCGGTTCTTTCTCTCAGCAACTCCGTTCTGTTGCGGAGTGTATGGAACTGTGTACTGCAACTGTATGCCAGACTGAAGGCAAAGGTTCCAAAGTGCTGTGTTAACATATTCCCCCCCATTGTCTGTATGGAGGGCTTTGATATTTCTCTCAGACTGTGTCTCAACTAGTGCTTTGAAATCTTCAAAGTGCTCAAAAACTTCAGATTTGTTCCTGAGGAGATACACCCAAGTATACCGTGAGAAATCATCAATAAATGTAAGCACATACCTTGCTTTGTTGATGGAAGGATGAGGAAAGGGCCCCATGAGATCACTATGAATCAGATCTAGAGGAGAGGATGCTCTGTGAGTCTTGCCGATGTCAAACTTTTCTCTGGGATGTTTGCCAAGAACACATCCTTCACAAACTCCTTCGGAGAAACTGATATTTGGCAAGCCTTCCACCTTCTCATTCTTGCTATTTTTTTTTCCTTAATATACACACGATTGCAAAACCTACTATCAAACAACAGTTAGTAAAAGGTAGAATAAAGTTCCGTATGAAAAGATAAAGAGTAGTAAAACAAATGCAATGAAGTATCTCTTGAAATCAAACATATGAAACCTTCGCTTAAGCGCACAATGATTAAGATAAGACAATGAAGAATCATTTTAAATCAAACCTATCGAATATTCACTTAGAAACAATAATAAAGGCATTAATAATTGCGTTTTCATACAACAACATAGAAACCAAGTCAATAGGTCAACAAACAAGTACATAATTTCTTGTGCTACAACAAAGTCCAAAGAATTAATCATCAATCTTTTGGATTTACGTGAACATGGACATAATTTCTCGAACGCAAATCCAGAAGGATCTTAACCTTAAATTTGCGATCTACCTATTTACAGATAGGCAACATTTCCCGAAGGATCTCAACCTTTGATTTATGATCTACATATCTACAGATAGTATCAACACTACCTGAAGGATCTCAATCTTCAATGTCAACCTTCTATTTATGATAGACCTATTTACAGATATGTGTCAACACTGCCTGATTGTCTATTAATTGTGCACCTTCTACTTCTTTCTGGATTGTAGAGATGGTAAACCTTTGATTTATGATCTACTAACATGGAGTGAACATTGGACAGAATTTCCCGAACACCTATCCCAGTGTCCTCAAAATTCCAGAAGGATCTCAACCTTCGATTTATGATCTACCTATTTACAGATAGGTATCAATGTTGCCGGAAGGATCTCAACCTTCAATCTCAACCTTCGATTTATGATCTACCTGTTTACAGATAGGTATCAATGATGCTTGATTCTCTATTAATTGTGCACCTTCTACTTCTTTAGAGATGGTAATTGCATCATCTGGGTTGCAATGAGAGTGGTAAATTTATGCTTTTGTGTATTCAGTGGTGCATTAAAATCAAATAATGCAATGAATATGACATTACCAGATACTTATTTAAATCTTTATTGATTGTAGAGATGAAAATTAAATTTAAGCTTTTGTCTATTTAATGGTGTATTAAATTATAAAATAATGCATTAAATATGACATTACCACATATTTATTTAAATCTGGGTTTCACATAGAGATTTTTAACAAAGACATTTGTCATTTACAAAAATTACTAATATATGGTATAAGATACGTTCTTTTTTGATTGTAGAGATGACAATTATATTTAAGCCTTTGTCTATTTAATGATATATTAAATTTAAATAATGATTTAAATATGACATTACCACATACTCATTTAAATGTGAGTTTTACATAGAGTTTTTTAACAAAGACATTTCTCATTCACAAAAATTACTAATTTATTGTATAAGAGGTATTTTTTTACAACACAATTTGTAGTTAAATTAGTTTTCATGACATTCCTAATCACATCACCTTTTGTCTATTTAATGGTGTATTAAATTTAAATAAAGCATTAATCACATCACCTTTTGTCTATTTAATGATGTATTAAATTTAAATAATGAATTAAATATGGCATTACCAAGTACTCATTTAAATCTAGATTTCACATAGAGTTTTTTAACAAAGACATTTCTCATGCACAAAAATTACTAACTTATTGTATAAGAGTTGGTTTTTACAACACAATTTGTATGTAAATTTGTTCTCATTGCATTTCTAATCACATCACCCCTTTTCTAGGTTTAATCACATCACCCCTTTTCTAGGTTTACTTTTCTTCTTTATGTATTTTCCATATTTTTCACAAATTTGTTCTCATGGCATTTCTAAAGACATCACTACTTTTTTGGGTTTCTATGTCGACATATACTTTCTAATTTGTCCTGATGGAATTTCTAATCACATCACGACTTTTATAGGTTTACTTTTCTTCTTTATGTCTTTTCCATATTTCTCAAAAATTTCCTCATCGTTTACTTTTCTTCTTTATGTCTTTTCCATATTTCTCAAAAATTTCCTCATGGAATTTCTAATCATATCACAACTTTTATAGGTTTACATTTCTTCTTCATGTCTTTTCTATAGCTCTAAAAAATTTGTCCTCATGACATTTCTAAAGACATCACTACTTTTCTAGGTTTCTATGTGGACATATACTTTCTAATTTGTCCTCATGGAATTTCTAATCACACCACTGCCTTTTTAGGTTTACTTTTCTTCTTTATCTCTTTTCCATATTTCTCACAAATTTGTCCTCATGGCATTTCTAAAGACATCACTACTTTTCTAGGTTTCTATGTTGACATATACTTTCTAAATCTTTGTGATTGATCTTGCACATATATTTTATTACTTTTTTTCTTATCGTTTGTGTAATATTAAAAAGGTTTCTATTTTTAAGGATATAACTTTATTTTTTAAGCTATTAAATATTTTTAATTCGAGATTAATTTAATGAAATTATATATATAAACTTCCAAATTCATAGCTTTTGTAATTTTCAAATTTAAATTTTAGATAATTTATATACTAGCCTAAGTAATATATTTTGGAAAATAAAATGAAAAAAATATTTATAGGAAAATTGAAAAAAATGAAATGAAATAAATTAAAAAGTAAATTTGGATTTTCAACCATTAGCAATTAGTGATTATATAGAAATTAAAACAAAGAGTAGAACGCCTTTTGAAATATTCAATAATCTTGAAATTGATTTTTAAATAATTATTATTAAAAAAAAAGGTCATGTGAATTCTAGGCTTCTATTAATGTTTTCTAATACTTTCTTATGATGTCCAGAGGAGAATTTTGTTTTAAATTATAATTTTAGGTTGTTACAGAAAGAGATATATCAATGAGGAGTTAGATATATCAATGAGGAGTTTGGCAGGAAAAACACTACACCATACTTAGAATACAAGATCCCCCTTATATCAACGATGAGGATTTATCCACTAGAGAAGTTATTCACATAGAGAATTAATTATTTACATCATACACAATATTGTATGTAAGTGGCTGCATATATTAACTCATATACTCATTTACTACTCATTTACTTGTATTAAGGGTTTGGAACAGGGGATTAGGATTTTGAAACGGTATAACACATGCTCAGATTTTGAAATTGTATAACACATGCTCACGTTAATGTTATGATTTTGACTAACAATGAGGATTTTGGGAGGAAAAACACTACACCATACTTAGAATACAAGATCCCCATTATATCAACTGTATAACACATGCTCATGTAAATGTTATGATTTTGGCTATCAATGAGGAGTTTGGGAGGAAAAACACTACACCATACTTAGAATACAAGATCCCCATTATATCAATGACGAGGAGTTATCCACTAGAGAAGTTATTCACATAGAAAGAGATATATCAATGAGGAGTTTGGCGGGAAAAACACTACACCATACTTAGAATACAAGATCCCCATTACATCAACCACGAAGTGTTATCCACTAGAGAAGTTATTCACATAGAGAATTAATTATTTACATCATACACAATAGTGTAAGTGGCACTACACCATACTCAGAATACAAGATCCCCGTTATATCAATGAGGAGGTCCACTAGAGAAGTTATTCACATAGAGAATTAATTATTTACATCATACAGAATAGTGTATGTAAGTGGCCGCTTATATTAACTTAGATACTCATTTACTTGTATTAAGGATTTGGAACAGGTGATTAGGATTTTGAAACTGTATAACACATGCTCAGATTTTGAAACTGTATATGTCATATCCCTCTACACATTAACATTACATAAATAAATAAAAATTTATTTTACCTATGTAACTACATGATAACACCATCATGGTGATTTGATTAATGTATTAACTGATACGTTGATTAATGTAATAACCTGGCATATATATCTATTGGCGGAAACATGACGTTTGATTGTCCTTGGTCATTTATACCATACATAATTATATCAGATTGGCGGCATGTCTAAGTGTTCTACGAGAGACAGCTAGCTCCTCGGCCCACGCCCTCGATCCGTTCCTCTGATATTTTGGTTTTGGTAGCTGTTGGATTTAATGCTACAGCTTCGCTACACCTTTCCTCGGGATTTCCACAGTAACAGACAGTCAGGATGATTTCTATCGATCGGACGGTGGAGGGTTGAGGAGCCTTGGCGGTAAGGTACTTAGGGTTTGCTTTATGCGGTTTTGTGTCATTTGCACGCTGCTCCAGTTCCACAGAGCAGCTCCTTTCTCCAGTGTCGCCTCCACACCAGGCTGCCAAGGGCATAGGTTATCCTGGCTCATCTCATCAGTGCCCTCGAAGGTGTTACAGTGGCGGAATCGGGTGATGGTGGAGCCATTATTGTCTCCCACCCTGAACTTTACATCTGGCCGACAGGTAATACGCATCTCCTTAACCTCGTTACTGTACTAGTTCTCTTTTCCACTGCAATTTGTGAATATGGCTAACTACCCTCTATCAATGTTGGTTGGAACAAGGTAGTAGTTTATTGAGGCCGCGATGACGAGGACGGTGCAGGGTTTCTGCCGTCAATGCTCCTCTTCACGTAAGAGTTCTACCTCCCGAAATATTTATCGGTTGCTCAATCTCGGAGTCTGGCTTATTATTGTTCTTCCTCTGTCAGGGTTTTTGTTGATTCTGTAATAACTTGGCGTAATGACTCCTCTTCGGCAGAGCCCCTCTTCTTATTCAATGTTACCATTTGTCCTGAGGGTTAATCCCAGGTTACCGACTGGTGTAGCTTGTTACATTTATTCACGGCTTTCCTCTGAAACTGTTCAAGGGTTCAGATCTATGGGGTCAAGTTCAACCCTCGAGTAGATTTTGTTCTTTGTTGTAATTATTCGACTCTCAGTACGATTTGCTATGTAATGAACTCAGTATTATTTTGGCTACAGTTTAATGCATTATGAATTCTGGGTTTGTCCCAAGTTGCCTGTACAGGTCATCGATTTGTTTCTGTACTTAATGCTTTGTTAATGTCTGACATATTGATGTTCTAATAGTAAGCGGTGTTGCTTCCTATGAGCCACCGAGTCTTTCCATAATTCCATACGTATTATTTATTTAGTTTTATGAAGTGCTATGTTGTTTTTAATCACGGCCCTACTCCCTCAAGGGCTGCCGTCTCTTTCATGATTAAATGATATATGGGTATGTTGACTTTTATGGAAATGCCTGCTATTGTTTGACAATGGCTTGCTCCTGTACGAGCTACCGACCCTTCTTCATGATTCTGATATGTATATGCATTGAATTTAGGAGAAAGCCTGTTACGGCTCGATGATGATCCCGCTTCTACGTGGGATACCAATTTCCTCATTATTAGATGATGTTGAACTGTTGAGTGCTCAGGCCATAATTCTTCAATATTTATCTCCTCGCTTTATCGTTTAATGGGTTTACTTACAGAGCGGCTGATATGATTCACGGGTTTAATTAATTCCTATCTCGGCGCCATACTGTAGCTCCATGCTACCAGGTGGTACTCACCTGTGTATTCCGCCAGCCACTTATTTCTAAAGTTGATATAGTCGGACGGTTGTCTCGACATTGTTTACATTATGATTTTGTTACACTAATTGTTCTTGCATCATTTATCTAAACTTATGATTCCCGAGAGGGTTTGTCTTGACATTCCGACCTTGGAATATATGTTCTACAGTATACAGTAATTGTCTTCTTTAACTGCTATACCCATAATGTAACTCATTCTAGGTATATGTGTATTATTTCGTTCTTTTCTTTCAGTATTTGTATCGTTATTGGCAGAGTATGAGTCACTGCTCCCTGAATTATTCGTCATGTGTAAATTGCTATTTTCTTGTGCTGTCTACGTAGTACAGTTATGATTATATATATTCCTGTTTTCATAACCAGCTAATTAGGAACCGTTCTTTTCCATTCTTGCACTTAATAATTACTGTCTCTTTCATTGAATACACTTTGTACTGTCAGAAAGTAAGGTACTGGATAATGTTCAGGTTTTAGTTCTCTGTTTTTCTTTCTTTGTTATATATAGAGAATAGAGACGTTATTCATTACTATTATCGATTCCAGTAATACCACAGGTTCTGAATCACAGCCTAAAAGTAATACTTACAGTAATTATTATCAAACTCTCAGAAATACAAGGTAATACCTAATCCTCCAGATTTTATGGGAAACTGAGAATACTTACCTGTATCTCCTCGTCCCCTATCCTCTGCGCTTCTACAGCATGTAGAAGATGATTTAATGCTTGATATCCTCCCAGCCACGAGACCAGTCATCCGAACTGAGTCTCTCCCCCAAGCTCTCTTGCCGGCCACAGCCTCAGCAATGTGAAGCACAATTGTGCCTGTGCTATCTGGTCCTCACCAGACGTAGCACTGTTCTCTTCTGCTTCAGTGCCCTCTCTTTTCTTCCCGTTTGTTCCTCTAACCACCCAGGTCTTTTCCTCTTTCCCCTTTTCTATGGGAAAGAGGAAATAGTTAGGGTTTCCCCTAGTATGCTGGCAACTGTTTTTCTTTTATCTTTAAGCAAGAAGAGAAATAACTTTTCACATAAAGTTACTGTGTACACATATATTATGCAATTCATATTATTCAATTTTGAACAAATAATATTTTCATCATTTTTAAGAAAATAATAATCCCTGTTTTATATTCACCTATAGGGTAAATAAATAATTTATTTACGTAAAATTTTTGGTCATTACATCTCCTCCCCCTGAGATTGGACACTGTCTCGGTGTCTCACAGACCCGAACAGATCTGGATAGGTCCTTCTCATTAATTCCTCATCTTCCCAAGTGGCCTCGTCGGGCCCAAAATGTCGCCATTGAACCTTAACTTGGGTAATAGCTCGTTTCCGCAGCTGCACTTCTCTCCGGTCGAGAATGCTCAGCAGTTCGACCAGAACCTCACCTTCCGGCTCGACCTGCAATACACAATTCCGTGAATTAGTTTTCTCTTTCATATATAATTCTTGCTGAATTTTATCATAACAATCACCCACCTGAATCTCCTGCCATCGGATTACATGCTTAGGGTCATACACATATTTCTTTAGGACAGAAACATAAAACACGTTATGGATTCGGATGTGACTTGGCAGGGCCAGTTGATAAGCTACTGGTCCGACCCTTGCTAAAATTTGAAAGGGTCCACAATATCGGGGTGCCAGTTTAGCGCATCCACTCCACTGCAAGGTACTTCTTTTGGCCTGAATTCGAATATACACATGGTCCCCAACCTGAAACTCTTTAAATCTCCTTTTCCGATCAGTGAAGTTCTTTTGCCTATCTTGGGCAGCTTTCAAGTTAATACGTACCCTCTTTACCATATCTTCCATTTCCTTCAGCATCTCAGGACCTAGACTCAATTTATCTTCCGGTCCTCCCCAACTAGTGGGTGTACGACATTTCCGGCCGTAACTTCAAATGGGCTCATCTACGTTGAGGTATGGTAACCGTTGTTATACGCGAACTCTACCAGATGTAAGTAATCTTCCCACCTTGTGGGTTGTTGCATGACATAAGCCCTTAACATATCCTCTACCATCTGATTCACTCGTTCCGTTTGCCCATCAGTTTGTGGATGGTATGCTGTACTGAAATTCAGTTGAGTTCCTAATTCAGCAAACAGTGTTTTTCAAAATGCTGATGTGAATTTCACATCACGATCAGAAATTATTGTTTTTGGAAGTCCATGTAACTTGAATACATTCTGCATAAAAATATGAGTGATCTGTGCAGCTCTATATGTAGATTGCACCGGTATGAAATGTGCAGCCTTACTCAGTTTGTCCACTACCACGAAAATGGAGTCATTATTCCTTTTTGTTTTGGGTAATCCCGTAATAAAGTCCATGGAGATGATTTCCCATTTCCATTCCGGAACTGGTAGTGGTTGTAACAATCCTGCTGGGTGTTGATGTTCTGCTTTAATCTGCTGGCATTCTAAGCATCGTGCTAGATATTCGACAATGCTTTTCTTCATTCCAGGCCAGAAATATTCTTTCCGGATTGCTGTTATCATATTTTAATAACCCGGATGACCCGCGTAATGGCTGACATGAAATTCATCCATAATCAGATTTCTAATTCTGCTTTGATTAGGCACATACAATCTTTTCTTGAAATAAATCCTTCCAGTGTTATCTAATTCATATTCTTGTTGGTTGTCCTCTCTAGCAAATTGTTGTATTCTCAATTTTAATTGCTGATATTCAGTATCTTGATCTGCAATTTCCTTTATAATTTCCAGGAAGGGACTTTTCCACCCACTAATGGAAACTTCATATAAATTTTGTATTTTCCGGATCAAGGCGTCTGCCACCTTGTTTTCCTTCCCTTGCAAATTTTTTATATCAAAGTCAAAGCCACTTAGAAATTCCACCCACCTTGCTTGCCTAGCGTTTAAGGTAGGTTGGCTGGAATAATTGATCAAGCTTTGATGGTCAGTATGCAGCAGAAATTTCCTGCCCATGAGATAATGCCGCCACATATTCAGGGCATGTATAACGGCAGCCAACTCTAAGTCATAAGCAGAGTATTTCTGCTCATGTTCTTTTAATTTTTGAGACTCGTAAGCAATTACTCTGCCTTCTTGCATCAAGACCCCTCCCAATCCTTCTTTACTAGCATCCGTACATACTACGTAATCCTTATTAGGATCCGCTATACTCAGAATAGGTGCTGTGGTGAGCAGATGTTTCAATTGCTTGAAACTTTTCTGGCAATTTGGGGTGCAATGAAACAATTTTCCTTTCTTCTGCAGTAAGGTAATGGGAAATGCCACTTTAGAGAAACCTTCCACGAATCTCTTATAATACCCAGCTAACCCCATGAAAGATCGGACATCTGCGACATCTTTTGGAACAGGCCATTCCATTATAGCTTTTATCTTTTCCGGATCCACTGCAATTCCATCCTTTGTGATCACGTGACCCAAATACTGAATTTCTTCCTTGAAGAAGTCACACTTACTAAACTTAGCGTATAACTGATGTTCTCGAAGGGTCTATAATACTATTCGGAGATGTTCATGATGTTCTTCGATGGTGCGTGAGTAAATTAAGATATCATCAATAAATATCAGCACGAACTGATCCAAATAAGGATGGAAAATACCGTTCATTAAACACATGAAGGTTTCCGGGGTGTTGGTGAGCCCAAACGGCAAAACCACAAATTCATAGTGCCCATACCTGGTTCTAAAAGCTGTTTTTGCAATGTCTTCATCTTTAATTCTGATCTGGTGGTAGCCTGATCGTAAATCGATCTTAGAGAAAACTGTCGCACCTTTTACTTGATCGAACAATTCATCGATCCGAGGAAGAGGATACTTGTTTTTAATAGTCAACTTATTCAATTGTCTATAATCAATACACATCCGGAGGGTGTCGTCTTTCTTCTTGACAAATAACACTGGGGCCCCCCATGGAGACACACTAGGACGGATGTAATTCTTGTAACTGCATTTTTAATTCTGTCAACTCAGGTACACTCATTCTGTAGGGTGCTCATGACACTGGTGCGGCCCCTGGTACCAATTCTATAGTAAAATCTATGTTTCTTCGCAGTGGCAGTCCTGGAATTTCCTCTGGAAACACATCTATAAATTCTTGTATTACAGGAATATTATTCAAAGATGCAGATTTATCCTTGGAATTCACATAACCCACTTGGATGGTGTACACTTGACAGCCTTTCCGTACACATTTTACCAATTGATTTGCAGTTATCGGTCAAACCTGCAATGGTCGCTTGATTCCTTGTTGATCTCTGTAATAAATAATTTTGGTTTTGCAGTCAACTAATGACCAATGTTTCTCCAACCAGTCCATACCGATTAGAATGTCATAGGAACCAAGAGGGAGTATGTTCAGGTCAGCTGTTATTGACTGGTCTGCTATAGTAAAAGAGCAATCGTTGATCTTGGCTGTTACCCGTCGCTTGGCTCCAGTAGCTAATTGCACTAGCCATGGGTTTTTAAATTTAACAGATTGTAAATTACAACGTTCCACTACTTTTGGGTTCACATAACTTAGCGTGGCCCCGGGATCAATTAAAACAGATATGGTAAGGTTTGAAATTTTACCTTCGAACTCGACCATGGTTGGCTGATTTTCCGCCTGTCGGTCCTCCAAAGCTGCATTGATCCTGGGTACGCTTCGACCCACTTCGCCAACGGTTGAGGCTTCATGAATTTGGGATAACTGTTCAATCCCTTTTCGTTGTGGGCAATTTTTAATGTAGTGAGGTCCCCCACAACCCCAGCACTGCACAGGGGGTCTTGCTGTCCCCTCATGGTCCAATCTGATTTGCTGTTCACTGACTTTGGACTCATTTGCAGATCTGAACTTAGATGTAGTTCTTGCTGCAAATCTGTTGTTTGTTCCTTTGCCAATTCCTTTATTTCCATTGCTGCGATTTCCTTTGTTGTTTCCAACTATCTTAAAACTCTTCTTCTCATTCCATTTCCTGCTAGCAGTTTCCCCTTTCTGTTTACCTTGCTGATAGCAGATTCTAGCCTTGCGGATTACTTCATCCATTGATTTTGGATTGTCAAATTCAATCCTTTCCCGCATGTACGGGGGTAAACTGCTAACGAATCGCTGCACTTTCGCTTTTTCCTCCCTTATATATGGCACGCAGCGGAGTAGGGAAGTAAAACGGGTGATGAATTCATCCATAGTCTGCTGCCCCAATCGCAGATCATGGAATTCTCTGGCTTTTTCATCATAGAAGCGTTCGGTTAAATACCTCTCTTTAAAGAACCTTTGAAAATTGTCCCATGTTATGTTTTGTTCGGTAACCCCTTTTACGATCTTCACCTCCTCCCACCATAAGGTGGCCTTTCCTTGTAATTGAAAAATAGCCAGTCGTGCTTTAAGATTGTGATCGTACTCATAAAGCTGAAAATACTTATTCATATTGATTAACCATGCCTCAACTGCTTCCTCTTGTTCTCCGTCAAAATGTGGTGGCTTAATCTTGCGGAATTCCCCTTGTAGTTCTATCCTTTGTCTTTTCAAGGTTTGCTGTTCAAATGCATTGTCAGAGCGTTCTTCCTGCTCCTTCGATCCTTCGGGGGGTATGTGATGATTCTGCTCTTCCGACATTCTTTGCTGTTCCGCACTCGGATTAACTGGTAGTTGATTTTGTCTGTCGGACAAACTTTTCAAAATTCTTTCTTGTTCCATTGTTAATCGGGCATTATCTTCTCGTAGTCGAGCCATCTCATTCTTCAGCTCCTGTACTGTCTCCAGAATTTCTTGATTTGTGATTCTGGCTTCTTCTCCAAGTTGTACCCACAATTCTGGGTTATTTTCTGCGCCAGTCACGCCCTGTCCTATTACAGGTCGTCGCGGTGTATTCTCCGCCCTCCTCATGTCCTTCGTTCTCAGAATCTGATCCTCTAAAAGAAAACGTTCAAGAGTAATAATGAAAATGACTATTGGTTAATTCATTTACCACAGTGTCCATTCATTATTGTCTTACCCAGAGGCCACAGTGCTGTATCTGGGCTCTGATACCATATGTCATATCCCTCTACACATTAACATTACATAAATAAAAAAAAAATTTATTTTACCTATGTATCTACACAATAACACCATCATGGTAATTTGATTAATGTATTAACTGATACGTTGATTAATGTAATAACTCGGCATATATATCTATTGGCGGAAACATGACGTTTGATTGTCCTTGGTCATTTATACCATACATAATTATATCAGTTTGGCGGCATGTCTAAGTGTTCTATGTGAGACAGCTGGCTCCTCGGCCCACGCCCTCGATCCGCTCCTCTGATATTTTGGTTTTGGTAGATGTGGAATTTAATGCTACAGCTCCGCTACACCTTCCCTCGGATTTCCACAGTAACAGACGGTCAGGATGACTTCTATCGATCGGACGGTGGAGGGTTGAGGCGCCTTGGCGGTAAGGTACTTAGGGTTTCCTTTATGCGGTTTTGTGTCATTTGCACACTGCTCCAGTTCCACAGAGCAGCTCCTTTCTCCGGCGTCGCCTCCACACCAGGGTGCCAAGGGCATAGGTTATCCTGGCTCATCTCATTCGTGCCCTCGAAGGTGTTACAGTGGCGGAATCGGGTGATGGTGGAGCCATTATTGTCTCCCACCCTGAACTTTCATCTCGCCGACAGGTAATATGCATCTCCTTAACCTTGTTACTGTACTAGTTCTCTTTTCCACTGTAATTTGTGAATATGGCTAACTACCCTCTATCAATGCTGGCTGGAACAGGGTAGCAGTTTATTGAGGCTGCGGTGACGAGGATGGTGCATGGTTTGTGCCGTCAATGCTCCTCTTCAGGTAAGAGTTCTACCGCCCGAAAGTTTTATCGGTTGCTCAATCTCGGAGTCCGGCTTATTATTGTTCTTCCTCTGTCAGGGTTTTTGTCGATTCTGTAATAGCTTGGCGTAATGACTCCTCTTCGGGCAGAGCCTCTCTTCTTATTCAATGTTACCATTTGTCCTGAGGGTTAATCCCAGGTTGCCGACTGGTGTAGCTTGTTCTTTTTAAATAGGGTTACATTTATTCACGACTTTCCTCTGAAACTGTTCGAGGGTTCAGATCTATGGGGTCGAGTTCAACACTCGAGTAGATTCTGTTCTTTGTTGTAATTTTTCGACTCTCAGTACGATTTGCTATGTAATGAACTCGGTATCATTTTGACTACAGTTTAATGCATTATGAATTCTGGGTTTGTCCCAAGTTGCCTGTACAGGTCATCGATTGGTTTCTGTACTTAATGCTTTGTTAATGTTTGACATATTGATGTTCTAATAGTAAGCGGTGTTGCTTCCTACGAGCCATTGAGTCTTTTCATAATTGCATACGTATTATTTATTTGGTTTTATGAAGTGCTATGTTCTTTTTGATGACGACCCTACTCCCTCAAGGGCTGTCTTCTCTCTCATGATTAAATGATATATGGATATGTTGACTTTTATGGAAATGCCTGTTATTGATTGACAATGGCTTGCTCTTGTACGAGCTATCGACCTTTCTTCATGATTTTGATATGTATATGCGTTGAATTTAGGAGAAAGCCTGATACGACTCGATGATGATCCCGCTTCCATGTGGGTCACCAATTTCCTCATTATTAGATGATGTTGAACTGTTGAGTGTTCAGGCAATAATTCTTCAGTATTTATCTCCTCGCTTTATCGTTTAATGAGTTTACTTACAGAGCGGCTGATATGATTCACGGGTTTAATTAATTTCTATCTCGGCGCCATACTGTAGCTCCATGCTACCAGGTTTTACTCACCCGTGTATTCCGCCAGCCACTTATTTCTAAAGTTGATATAGTCGAACGGTTGTCTCGACAATGTTTACATTATGATTTTGTTACAGTAATTGTTCTCGCATCATTTATCTAAACTTATGATTCCCGAGAGGGTTTGTCTTGTCATTCCGACCTTGGAATATATATTCTACAGTATACAGTAACTATCTTCTTTAACTCTTATACCCGTAATGTAACTCATTCTAGGTATATGTGTATTATTTCGTTCTTTTCTTTCAGTATTTGTATCGTTATTGGCAGAGTATGAGTCACTGCTCCCTGAATTATTCGTCAGGTGTAAATTGCTATTTTCCTGTGCTGTCTACGTAGTACAGTTATGATTATCTATATTCATGTTTTCATAACCAGTTAATTAGGAACTGTCCTTTTCCATTCTTGCACTTAATAATTACTGTCTCTTTCATTGAATACACTTTGTACTGTCAGAAAGTAAGGTACTGGATAATGTTCAGGTTTTAGTTCTCTGTTTTTCTTTCTTTGTTATATATAGAGAACATAGACGTTATTCATTACTAGTATCGATTCCAGTAATACCCCAGGTTCTGAATCATAGCCTAAAAGTAATACTTACAGTAATTATAATCAAACTTTCAGAAATACAAGGTAGTACCTAATCCTCCAGGTTTTATGGGAAACTGAAAATACTTACCTGTATCTCCTCGTCCCCTATCCTCTGCGCTTCTACAGCATGTAGAAGATGATTTAATGCTTGATATCCTCCCAGCCACGAGACCAGTCGTCCGAACTGAGTCTCTCCCCCAAGCTCTCTTGCCGGCCACAGCCTCAGCAATGTGAAGCACAATTGTGCCTGTGCTATCTGGTCCTCACCAGACGTAGCACTGTCCTCTTCTGCTTCAGTGCCCTCTCTTTTCTTCCTGTTTGTTCCTCTAACAACCCGGGTCTTTTCCTCTTTCCCCTTTTCTATGGGAAAGAGGAAACAGTTAGGGTTTCCCCTAGTATGCTGGCAACTGTTTTTCTTTTATCTTTAAGCAAGAAGAGAAATAACTTTTCACATAAAGTTACTGTGTACACATATATTATGCAATTCATATTATTCAATTTTGAACAAATAATATTTTCATCATTTTTAAGAAAATAATAATCTCTATTTTATATTCACCTATAGGGTAAATAAATAATTTATTTACGTAAAATGTTTGGTCATTACATCCATATTTCTCTTTAAAAGATCTAACATAATAGTTCTACAAATCCATGTTTCTCTTTAAAATATCTAACACAATAGTTATATCTTCATACATGTAATCAAATATTGTTTCTATGCTTCTGCATATGTGTTATTTTCAAGAACCCAACATAGTTTTTCTATTGTATGTACAAATTCTCATGCATTTGTTTTCAAGAAAATATCATAACAAATTTCCCATGCATTTGTTTTCATGAAAGTGGTCATAATCAACCTTTGCTTTGGGCATAAGCACTAAGATAATAATAATGTTAACTTTTTATGCATTAAACCATGCAATTAAATCAAACTATCCAATTTACAACACACAAGTCATTTATCTTTTTACCCACCAACAGATGTAACTTTTCCAACCTCTTGCAAAGGAATTAACACAATTAAATTATCTTTTCTTCAACAAATAATTATGTATTATAAACACATAAGGTAGTTATTAAAACTACACGTTTCAAAAGGAAATCCCACTTTCCAAGAAAAATAATCTAATTAACTTTTCTCTTTTATTTTTCACCAACCATCAAATTATTTCACAAGTTACCCTCTTTAATCTATATTCACTTCCAAGAAAATAACTTGGATTTTTATCTTTTCCTGCACTACGAAATCCCTTTTTAAGAAAAGAGCATGCATCCTATCTTTTCTTACATAAAAGGCATATGCATTGTTATATAAAGAAAAAAAAGGTTACTTATCTTTTAATGCTGCAAATATATATAATAACAATAGTTTTATATATATAGTAATAACAATATTTATCTACATGTAGTAATATATTTTCTCTACCAAGAAAAATATGTAATCACAACCTTTATCTACATGCAATGATATATATAAACTCTCATTTTTAGACAAATATAGTAACTTAAATTTTCTCCTTTTAAGAGAATATAATAACTTATCTTTTCAAAAGGCACACAAATACTCATATATTTTATTACATAACTCATTTCATGCCATTATGTGTGTGTGTGTATTAAAAAATATTTCCAAAAACACTCAAGTTAAACACATATATTTTCCTTCAAGAAAATAGTGGATTACTTATCTTAAACACGCATTTTCATTCAAGAAAATAGATAGGTTACTTATCTTAACCGTAGTCGATTTGCCCATCCAAAAATGACTCCATAAAAAGGAATGTGAACGGTATTTTCCTCTTTCCATGTCTTCTACAAGCCTTTTGATGACCCACCATGGGAAAACCAATACTGTAACAAGGAAGTTGATGAGAATAAAGATAAAATCGAGTGGGGAAATGAACTCGTCAGCATGCCCAATAAATGGCACCTGTAAATTATTCATGCACGAAAAATGGAGACATGATGTAATTTTTGGGCCAAAGGTTAAATAGGAGACACTGGCATGATCAAAAGTGGATAGTCAAAACTCTAAGAAATTGACGCTCTATCAAACTGTTGGACTGGGAAAAGGTTCATGGGGGTTACAAAGCCTCTCTCACAGAGACCCGTTTGTGAATGACTGAGCGAGAGGTAGAGTAGAGAGAAAATTTCATGCCCCTCCATAAAATAGATCTATGATATAGAACAAATGACAAGGTCGTGATCAAGAACTGTTAACCCTAACTGTTTCTTGATTTAACCCTAATTGTTTCTTGATTTAACTATAATGTTTCAATAAATTAGATGAATCATTAATCAAGTTAGAATAAAAATATTCTAATAAATGGTAAATTTTATATTTATATTTTAGGGATATTACATACTCCCCCCCTTAAAGAGAATACCGTCCTTGTTGTTCATCATTAACTTTACATATGAAACCTATCGAGAAACATCAAAAAATGATCATTTAATAACATTTTATCAATAATCATAAGAATTTACAACTACAACAATATTCAATTTCTATTTCCATTACTTGGCCATTACTCATATTCATATACGCAACAGAAAATCTCTATACCAACTTACTATTTACCAATTACTCTTGGAAGTCGTGGTCTCTTTCATGAAAATTATCTAAGAATGGTTTGATGACGCGTCCTCACTCCATGGAAAGAACCCTATAATATATGAATGACAAATTCGATCTAGTCACAACATTTTCAATCAACTGAAATACTTTTAACTATTAGTTAATTATGTAATGTTAGGTGATATTTCAATCACAATACTTCTACAAGTACTTAAAGAGCACTAACATTCTAATCATCAAAATGATAAATCACTGCACCAGATGAACATTATCTGAGCTCCTGATAAAGAAATCCACACAAGTACTTATAAAAGTACCCATAGTGCACCTAGCTCTCTAATAATAATAAAAATATCAATAACTACGCTAAGTGAAAATTGTCATAATCCCTACTAAGACGATCACAAGATTGGTAACACAATAAAGGAACTAAAATTCCTATAACTCCTTACTGAGCACTGAGCTCCTTTCGTCTTAAGATGTGCATAACATATTTTAAACAATTATAAATATAATTAATTTTTAGCACAACACATAACTAGTTAATCATTTTTTTCTTCTACGAGAACCATTGTGGCAAATGAATGCTCCTCCCAACCCATGAGAACTGGTTTCCACAACCATATCGAGTCATTTTCACATCCAAACAATTTCTTTGACAAAGAACATACCTGGTCTAATATGGAATTCCATTGGCCAACCAGCTCAAGAATTCTAATGACCACATAGGGTCCTATTATAGTGGCTACAACTACCCTCCAAAATGTTTCCTTAGCCTATTTTGGGGTCTCCCTACCAACCTTCAAAACAACTTGCCTTGCTTCTTCAAGTCCTCAAGCTTCAGTGTCTTTCTTGCTCAAAGGAAACTTGTGGATCACAGCTTGATTTTTTCCCTTCACGGGCTGCTCACCTGGACTTGGTCCAGCTCCAGGCTGAGTAATTTCCCCTTTAAAATTGCACAATTATAGAAGGAAATAAGCCTTCCCTCCAGAAATTGCACAATCCTCTTTGACAGCCTACTGGGTTCCAGGATTGCGCAATCTTGCCAGTTAACCCTCCCAACAGGATTTGTGAAAATTTTCCCAGCAGCAGGCTGTTCAGCCTAGGATTTCCGCAAATATGGGCTGAAGTCAGCTTCTATGCCCAAAAATTGTGCAAATCTCCTGGGTAGCCAACCCAACTCCCAACCATAAATGCACATTTTTCTTTAGTAGTCGAGCAGTCTCTTGCATGTGTAGCTGAGTTGACTGGTTCCCTCCGGGACCGAGCGAAACTGACTTACATGCATGGGTTGCTTCCACCAAGGCAATCTTGGCAGTCGATCTCCCAACCTCCCTGTCGAAATTGCGCAACCTTCATGATCATTCACCCATGTATGTTGTAAGTCAGTTCTCATGTTCATTTTGGTTTTCAACTAACAAATTTCTTTCTATGAGTGTTGCCATGTCTCTAGGTATCGTTGGTTTTCATCTGCCTCTCAACAGTGTAGGTACAATGGTTTCTAGAAGAGCAGAGATGAAGACATCGTTCAAAGCATGCTTGGGAATGCAGTCGATCACATGTCCATGGACTTGCCTACCCACGAAGACATCAAGTTGTTCGTAGAAGAGGACATGAAGATATAACAACAACAACATCACAACAAGCAACATCATGAATAATAGTTGAAGACAACATACCAAATGCAACGAATGCAAGAGGAGGGTTATTGACAACACAAAGGTGGAACAAGGTTGCAAGCTCAAGCAGGTCCATTGATGATGAAAGCAACTTTCGAGACTTTGGCTATGAAGTGATCACGTGACATGAAGATCACACAAAGAATTAAGATGGAACAAAGAAGGAGTTGCATGTGCTGAAGAAACAACCCAAGAAGAACATGAAGTTGCACAGATAGATGAATGAGTTATTGCAGGAACAAGAACAAAAGTGGGCGCAACATGCACTCACGGATGAAACTACTCCCGTAAAAGTTAAGGATCCATCCCAGCAGCTGACACAGAGTAGACACGGTGAGCATTGTTGTTGATCGCAAGCAAGGGATTCAACAACATGCATGTCGTTGAGTGCACACATGCAATCCAACCCATTCAACACACTCACCAAGGCAAAGACAAGAAGCAATTCCAATCGGGGCTAAACATGTACTTCAACAAGTTGATGTGCATGACCACCGGCACACACTTGAAGATCAACATGGACACTATGCATCAGTGTGTTGCCAGTTCAACCGTACCCAAGAAGATCATGTGCATGTTAGTAGACGATTTGGATGAAGGGGAAAACCCAATGCACCAGTTGAAATGGAGACAAGAGTTCTCTTCAGCAAGATGTCACCATGAGGTGCATGCACACCATCATGGACGACCAATATTGGCATTAGCTCACCACCTTCACCATCACAAGAATGTCAAAGAGTTGGTCTCATCACAATAGACCGAGTGCCAGTGATGTCTTGCAAGGATTTCTCAAGCCATGTTGTCTCACATGAGTACATGTGCATTGTAATGTTGATTCATGTTAAGTGTAAGTCAAGTGTCAATGGTTGGATGTAACAGTCATAGAGTAGGTGAAGAGTCATGAGGGTAGTTGAATTGACACAAAGGGGAATGTCAAGGGTCACCCCACCCTTTGCTATAAATAGTCCCTCATAACTCATTGTAAGGGCTTTTGGTCAGCCAAGATTCTACTAAGACTACCTTGAAGAAAGCTTGGACAGTATTGTAACATGCCTTGGCTTCTCCACAGCATGGAGCTAGTTCATCTCTTTGGAGGAGCAGGTGGATGTGGCTGTAATGTTCCACTGTTGGGGCTAGCAGGTTTACATGGCGTATTTTATGATTGTGACTTAAACTTAATTATATAATAAGAGGCAACACATTTTCATGCATATGTTGTTATTGTAGTTGGACTGCTCCGGTTGCCTTAATGATATATGTTGTTTAACTTATATACTTGTGTATGAATTGATTTGTATGCAATTATATGAATCTTGTTGTTAATGTGTTTCATAGGTTGTTAACACTGTCACCGTCCGTGTCTACTACTCTATTGGACATCAGAAAAACCTTTCACATGAACCTTGCTATAACAACCATCACACTCGTCTCAAACTGATCCATGAGTGTTATTCCTGTTATCTTACCTTGTATGATGTGACTGCCGCATCCGAGTGGACTGCTCCGCCAGAAGCTATGCATGTCCTTTGTGCTTTGTGTTCCTAGTCGATTTGGGACTGATCCCTTTCAACCAGGAACTCACCTTCACCTTTTTCTCCCTTCAAAGTGTTAGAACCTCTCATACACCTTCCTTGACTCATTGCACCAGTCACACCCTTGCTACTAACAGAGTTATCTTACTTTCCTCTGTGAAACATCATGGTCAAGGCATTACCTTACGATCCACTATTGGGACTCCTACACCAAACGGTCTGAGGTCTAATTGGGACTTCTTATCGGGCAGATCCCCTTGACATGTTGGTAGGTCTAGCACGGTCGACATTTCTGGCGGTAGAAGGAGGTCTTGATGACAAGCAGTGTCCTCTCATCCAATTTTGAACCTTTGCATATCTTTCATGGAATCTTGCATTCTTCTTCCCCTGAGGTGTTTTTTGAATCATGAAGATGTCTCCATCTCGTGGAAGCTTTTCAATCTCTTGTCTACTCACACATATGATGGTGAAGGCGAAGTGGCCTGTCCTTAGCACTTACATAAATTTCTTTCCATGATTCATGAGGAAGATGAGTTTACTAATGAATAGGATGGTTTGTTGCTTGCATTCACATTTCACGAATCTCCATTTCATTAGGTGCTTAGCCTACCGGCTAACACTGTGCACTCATTTGAGCACTTCCATGATCTTATTGAAGACACGTTCTATCATTTTGATCCAGACCATCTTGATCAGAAATTGTTACAACAACGGAGGGCTCTGCCTAAATCTGTTATTGATTTTTGGCAGTGCTTCTGTGACTTACAGTTTCAAGCTCTGAGGAGCCAGATGAAGTTTTCCTATCTTTGGGACCGATTCAAGTATTGTCTTAAGAAATATGCCCGTCCCAAGAGAAATATTGAGATCAAGCCCTGCTCAACCTTTTTCATTGATGGAACTACACAATCCCATGTGGGAGCAGGCATTGTCTCAACTGACTGTCTGCCTCCCTCTCATTCAATATTTCCACCATTGCCTAGTGATGTTGAGGATCATGCTTGTACACTTGTTCGACCTTTACACTCTCCCAACATCACTCCACTCAATTTTCGCATAGATTTGGTTGTGAGTCCTTCGAGTTCGCATATGCATTCTTTTTTTCGACCTCTATCTTCACACCCGGGTGTTCCTTCGGATGATGTTGTCTTGTGTTCATCCATTCCAGACTCTTCACTTGTTGTGAATGAGGAACAACCCACTGACGAAGTTGGTGTTGCACAACCAACATGCATTGTCATTCATGAAGAGTATGAGTGGGAGCTAGAGCATCAATACTCGGCGAAGGATGACTCCTTTTCATCCGAGCCCCCTCCGTTCTTTCCTAACATCATTGGTGAACCTTCCATCCATGATTTTGCATGTGTGTCTTCATCCATGGATGAACCCATTGTTGATATTTCACAGGACACACCGTATGTTAGCCCATCATCCAACAATGGAGAGGACCATTCATTCATTGAAAATCCACTTGATCTTTCATCTGCTCTTTCCGGAAATGTAGAGGGTGAACATCTTTCCTTCTCATATATCCCTCTGTGTGTGATTCGTCAAATCATGAGGATGCCGACCAACATCCTAAATTTTCTGATCTTGGTTTTTGTGATCCCTTCACCTCATCATCTGATCACGATGTTGATTCACCCGTTGTTAATCCA
>APFE031041178.1:4251-23604 GCA_000404065.3 Pinus taeda
ACAATAAATAATAATCAAATAAAATAAAATTAAAATCCAACTCATTTAGATTATTTGACCTTTTAAATTAAAACGTAACCAAACTAATCTATTGCATCAAATTAAGTATTATCATCTAAGGGATTTTAACTAATATTCCCATTCCCCTTGCAGTCACCTTCATACTAATGGTTCATATTTCATTATGAAATAAAAGATGGGAGAGAAAATTCCTAAAATATTACAAAAAAGAAGTAGTAGGAAAGATCGACATACCATAATCGTGCCATAATCGTGTGTCCATTTCACATAGTGGCGTTTGTCAACAATATCATGACTGATAGGATCCATATCTTTAGCGGTAGTTATCTCACCCATATGTTCAATGAAAAAGCGAAGAGTTGGACCCATAATACCTTGCATTTCCATACTTTTCCTGATGCCTCTCGGCTTCCACTAGTGTGTATATAAAATTGTTGCTTCCACTTGCTTGACATGATATACAATTTTGATATATTTCTGCATCTCCCTAAATCCACTACCTTAAGGCTACTTCGACAATTTATTATTTCAAAGGGCATCCCTAAATCCAATGCTACAATAGACAGTAATACATAATTTCCTTACATTGCTTGATCTCATCTCTTTTTGATACTATATAAATATTATTAGATGTTATACAAGATAATGGGTAGCTCCATTGAATGATGCCCCATATTGGCCCACAAAGGCTTTGAGAGTTGATGTACTTTGGAGTGTATGATGTGTCCTGATGTAGGTTAAGAAATAATGAACTTGCCACACATTACTAATAATAACAACATAGCTTGTAAGGCATATTATAACCTTTCTAATTTCTCAAGAATATAATAAGCTAGACTTTAAGTGTGGGGTTTTCCTCTTGAAGGGTTTCCCTAGGAAATCATTGATTAATTATTATGGAGTACATAGTTAGATTGTTGTGTAAGTTTCATGGCAATGTGGAAAAATAGATGCGCCATGGTTTAGGGAGAAAGGTATGGTTGGCCATGTTAAGTTGAAGTAGGAGAATGTAGTGGGCGATTTTTTCCATTGGACTGGGAAAGGGGATTCAAAGGTGACTAGCAAGAAAATGTTCACTATAGTGAATAGTAATTTTCCATGAAATGGACCTAAGCATGTGGGGGTTATTGGAATATTTTCAAATGTTTATGAAGATCATAGAGATGGAAGTGATCCATAGTTGATAAGCCATGCTAGGCACTCAAGACTACATATTTTTATATTTCCTCCTATGAAATGAAATAAAGTTCGATAAGGTAGTGTGGTTCAAGGTGGATCTGAGACCTTCAAGAAAATTGAAAATACACAAGTTGAGTCATCAAGAGAAGGAGCTATAAAGGGAATTTTTCAAGGAAAGAGAATGGTTAAGAAAATAAGTGGCATGGAGAAAAGCATATCTTCACACAAGCATCATTGGGATGAACGAAAAAACATATTCTATAAATTATGGGATAATCAGTGAGGTAATGAATGAAAAATCTCGATTAAAAAATTCAGAAAAACAAAAAGACATTTTGAAGAATAAGAAGTATTTGGTTAAAGAGTGCTTGATTTGGATAATTGAATAAACCTATCTAGAACCAATGTGATCTTCTTTGAAAACTACCATACTCACCATGGTGGTTAAAAGCTCCTAAATTTGTCGAATTAACAGTGATAGTTCACTATTATTTATAAAAGAAAAATCACAATTTGTTGTTAATCAATACATAAAAAAATGAATTCGCACTTAGCAATGCAAACATGTTCTTAGTGTATGTATGTGATGTAGGAGCATGAGGCTTGAAGACAAAAAAGTTCGAATTATTCCAAAAATACAAAAATAGTTTACAAGCAAAGGAGTGGGGTCCTTTAGCTATCACTTTACAAAGTTTTCTAGATAGGATTTGAACTAGACTTTAGGGATTTGGATTATCATGTAATAAATTAAAATAGTTAGGCTTAGTTGAGATTCTCGAGGAGAATATCATGTAGATTAGATAGGATTAGGCAGTTTTGATCCATTGATTTAGGATTTGGTTGTTGTATGTACAGGTAATTATGTCAGTTTTGAATTAATGTAAAAGGATTTGGCCGTGGAGGATTAGACTGTAAAATTTGAAATCTCTCTGTGTCTCTGTGTATTCCGTGCATGAATGGTCAATCCCAGAGGTTTGAAGTTCCTTCGCAATGTTTCTGAGTGTTGTTGATTTCTAGTTTGGCCTCTAGAATTAGATTTTTATATAATATTGTGTTATTGCGGTTAAAAGTTCATTCACAGTGTATTGAAATAACTTGACGTATTTCAGAACCACAGAGTTTAGTTAGCGATATCCTAAATATGATAGTGGAGGAAAAAACTTGGCGAAAGTGCTAAAACCTTGGCAAAATGAGGAAAACCTGATAAATTTGCGAGAAGTCCAGGAAAAGATATGAACCATCTGACAAACAGATCCAATAGATCAACGGTCATCGCATGCCAACAAGCATTGAAGTTAAACATAGGAGTAAAGTGGTCTTCATAGGTGAAAGTTGTTTCTCGCACGGACTTAAGGTGGTAAGCTGTATTTTGAAAATTCACACGATTCCACTTAGTAGCTAACAAGTAGCATGGGGAAACTGCTTTTCTCTCATGCCCGCAGCTTGTTATACATCGGCAAGAATTCCATGTGATATTATGTGTCAATCGTTAGATCAAGTGGGATTGATCAATGGTGAAGATCATCCAGCTAGTTTGTGAGCGGGGAAGGTGATAACCATCAGATTGAGTGTTGAGATCGACGACAGAGGTTTAACATGATAAAGGTTTGTGGAATGATGGACGTGATAAGGTTTTAAATTGAAGTTTAATTTCCTTTTTGATTCCGTGGGAAAGGTGGAAGTTTGCCATATTTCGGGTAAATTAACCAGTTCTGCTATCATAGTAGAATAACTAAATGTGGAGGTTGATGACTCATACTCCAAAGGAAATCCAAGAGGAAGTTCCACCGAAGCTTGAAGAAATCGTTTATGGTTTTGAACAATTATCCTTAACAACTGCAACCACCCCACCATTAGTGGTATCAAAGTAGCTTATTGACACTCATCAGGATCTCAAAGATCATAAAAAGAAATCCAACATGGTTTTTAGAGTTGGAGGAAGACGTGGTAGTGGTCGAAGAAGAGGAAGACCAGTTGCAAATGCTGAAGTGTTCGAAGCTATGGAAGAGATGCAAAGTAGACTAGAAGTAGTGGAAATGGGAAATCAAAGAGATGGAGATGTCAATGAGCCTGAAGTTGAGGCTGCAAAAGAAGAGGAACCTACAGAAGTTACTCCTGAGATGAGATTATTTAAATCAGTGTTGGAATCCACATCTAAACCCAGACTTGAGGGTTCAGTTTACACAGGAGGTTTAAAGCCTAAGGAGTTGATAGATTTGATTAATGACATGGAGAAATTATTTGATTATGAAGAATTGGAAGAAGGAAAGAGAGTGAAATTTGCTGTCACAAAATTGAAAGGACATGCAACACTTTGGTGGGATGGAGTGCAGGCAGAAAGAAGGAGACTTGGTAAACAACCAATTAAAAATTTGAACAGGATGGTGGCAAAGTTGAGAGGTAAGTTTTTGCCAAGTGATTATCAACTTTCATTATATAGACAGATGCAAAACCTTAGACAGATGTCTTTGACATTGAAAGAATACACAGAGGAGTTTTACAAAGTGAGCATAAGAGCTGGACAAATTCAAGATACCTATGAGAAGGTTGCAAGATACATAAATGTTCTAAGAATGGAGATCCAAGATGAGATAAGTTTGTCATCTCATAAAACAGTAGAAGAGGCTTATCAGGTGGTATTGAAGGCTGAATAAAAATACACGAGGAAGAAATCTGCTAGAAGTAGAGGCACTTTACAAGGAAGGGGAAGCCAAGGTGGCAGAGGAAGATCTACAACACCTAGAGATGGAGCTAGCAGTAGCTCAAATCAGCATACACCCATAGAAGGTGATGCAAGTGGCAGAAGGATTTTTTTTAGAGGAAGAGGAGGCAGAGGCAGAGGAAGAGAAATTAGATGTTACAGATGTAACAAGCTGGGAAACAGAGCCTATGAGTGCCCAGAAAAAGTAGGAACAAATCAGACAAATGCAATTGTTGCTCAGACTGAAGAAGAAGCAGAAAAGGTGACAGAAGAAGAAAATGTACGAGAGAGAGGGGAATATTTGGTAGTTAACAAAGTTTTGTTAAAGCTAGCAAAGGAAGTTGTTGAACCAGCACAGAGGAAGACTTTGTTCAGGATTGTGTGCAAGGTTCAAGGAAAATAATGTCAAATGATAATTGATAGTGGCAGTACTGATAATTTGGTCTCTACAGAAGTGGTGGAGAAGTTGAAGTTAAAGCCAAAGAAACATCCAACACCTTATAATGTGTCATGGCTTAAAAAAGGACATTAGTTGTTAGTGAATGAACAATGTGAAGTGGAGTTGTAGTCGGGAAAATACAAAGACAAAATTCTGTGTGATGTGATGCCTATGGATGTGTGTCACATATTGCTGGGAAGACCTTGGCAGTATGGCAAAGGAGCTATGTATGATGGGAAAAAGAGTGCATACAAATTTGGTAAAGATGGTATTAATCATACATTGCTACCTATGGAAGAGGAGGATGCATCAAGAAAGTTTGATTCAAAGACTCTATTGCTAAGTGGAAAAGAATACTTGTAGTAGATTGAAGAGGATGAGGTAATTTTGCATTGATTTGCAAACCCAAGGTAATAATGACTTCCACTAAACTTTCTAATTTTCCAATTGAAATTCAAGAGATGCTAGAGAATTATTGTGAAATCATTGTAGATGATTTGCCTAATGAGTTACCACCCATTAGAAAATTAGTCATCGTATAGATTTGATTCCAGGAGAAAATCTACCAAATAAAGAAGCTTACAGGATGACTCCCTCAGAAAATGAAGAAATCAGAAAACAGGTTTAGGAACTGTTAGATAAAGGACTGATTAGAGAGAGTTTGAGTCGTTGTGCAGTGCCAACAGTGTTGAGTTGAAAGAAAGATGGAGGTTGGAGAATATGCATTGATTCAAGAGCAATCAACAAAATAACAATCAGGTACAAATTTCCTTTACTTAGAATTGAAGATTTGATGGATTGTTTAAGGGGAGCAATTTATTTTACAAAGATGGATTTGAAAAGTGGTTATCATCAAACAAGGATTAGAGAAGGGAATGAATGGAAAACTACTTTTAAAGCAAATGAAGGACTTTATGAGTGGATGGTAATGCCTTTTGGGTTATCAAATGCTCATAGTACATTTATGAGGCTTATGAATGAAGTGTTGAAAGAATTTATTGGTAAATTTGTAATAGTATATCTAGATGATATATTAGTTTACAACAGATCTAAAGAGGAACATATGATACATCTAAATTATTTCTTACAGAAACTGCATCAAGAAAAATTACTATTAAATTTAAAGAAATGTTCATTCATGAAGGAAGGGTTGGTATATTTTGGCTTTTTTTTTTCTACTGATGGATTAAAGATGGATCCAAAGAAGATAAAGGAAATCATAGAGTGGCCTTCACCGAAAAGTGTTTTTGAGGTAAGAAGTTTTCATGGTCTTGCTAGTTTTTATAGAAAATTCATAAGGAATTTTAGTGAGATCAATGTTTCTATTATTGACACTATCAAAAAGGATAAAGAACCATTTAAATGGACTGCTAAAGCAGAGAAGAAATTTCAGCTGTTGAAAAGGAAGATCACTGAAAAACCTATTTTAATTTTGCCTCATTTTAATAAACCTTTTCAAGTGACATGTGATGCTAGTGGAGAAGCTATTGTAGGTGGTTTAAGTTAGGAGGACAAACCTATAGCTTATTTTAGTGAAAAGCTGAATGCATCAAAGAAGAAGTATTCTTATTATGATAAGGAGTTTTATGTAGTTGTGCAGTCATTGAAAAAGTGGAGACATTCTTTGATGTCTAAGGAGTCTATTTTTTTTCAGACAACCATGCATTGTAGTACATTATGCAACAGCCAAATCTTAGTCAGAAACATGCAAAATGGGTTTAATATCTTCAAAGTTCTAATTTTGTATTGAACCATATAAATGGCCAATCAAACAAGGTAGCTGATGCCTTAAGCAGAAAAAGAATTTTTGTTCAATAAAGTCAAATTCATGTGTTTGGTTTTGATTTTCTTAACGAATTATATGAGAAAGATTTAGATTTTAAAGAGGCATTTGAAGCTTGTAAAAATCCTGTTTTGTTAGACAGAAGTAAGTGGCTGGATTTTTTCTTGCAAGAAGGATTGTTGTTTAAAAGAAATCAGTTGTGCATACCAAATTGTTCTATGAGAGAAAATTTAATCAAGGAGAAAAATAGTGGTGGACTTGGTGGACATTTTGTTGCAAACAAGACTTATGAGCAGTTGAATCGGTTTTATTCCTAGCCAAAGATGAGATTTGAAGTGGAGAAGTATGTGAAAAATTGTAAAGTTTGTCAATGTGCAAAAGGAAGGAGACAAAACACAAGTTTGTATGTTCCATTACCTATTCTAGATAGACTTTGGGATATGGTAAGTATGGATTTTGTTTTGGGTTTACAAAAAACTCAAAGACGCAGTGATTCAATTTGTGTTGTGGTTGACAAATTTTCTAAGATGACACATTTTATTCCATGTTATAAACCAGTGATGCTACTCACATTGCTAATCTGTTTTTTAAGGAGATTGTAAGGTTGCATGGGTTACTTAAGAGCATTGTTTCAGACAGAGACACCATATTTGTTGGTAATTTCTAGAGGACTTTGTGGAAGAAACTTGGTACTAGATTAAATTTTAGTTCAACTTTTCATCCTCAGACTAATGGATAGACTAAAGCTATAAATAGAAGCTTGGGTAATCTTCTGAGAAGTCTTGCAGGTGAACATCCAAAACAATGGGATCAAATTTTGGCACAAGCTGAATATGCTTATAAGGATTCTCCTAACAAAAGTACAGGGCAGAGTCCATTCAATATAGTTTATGGAATACACCCAAGAGGATTGTCTGAATTAAGAGACTTGGGAAAAGATGAAATGAGAAGTGATAAGGGAGAATATTTTGCTTCAGAGATTCAAGCGATACATGAAAGGTAAAACAACAATTACAGGATAGCAACATAAAGTACAAGAATAAAGTAGATTTGAAGAAGATATAAGTTAATGTTGAGGTCGAAGATTTGGTTTTAGCACACCTGAGGAAGGAAATATTTCCAAAAAGGGAGTATAACAAGTTAAAATTTAAGAAAATTGGACCATGCATAGTCTTGAGAAAATTTTATGCAAATGCATTTGAAATTTAATTAGCCCCTCATATTGGAATATCTCCAATTTTCAATGTTGCCGATTTGTACAGTTATGAAAGTTGAATGTGGAGGATACAACAAAAGACAAGGAAGAACAGGAAGTGGACTGGGTAAAACAGTTACCTATAGTAAAGGAATTGTAGCCAGAGAAGATATTGGATAAGAGAGTGTTTCAAAGGACAAAAGGAAAGGAGTATTTTCAATATTTGGTCAAGTGGAAGGATTAACCAATTGCTGAAGCTACTTGGATGACAGATGCAATGCTACAAGAGTTGGGCAGTTTTGTAGAAGAGCTCATGGACAAGAGTCGATGAAGCATTTAGTCCTCAGGAGTCTGATGCAAGAGCATAAGAATTGAAGACAAAAAACTTCGACTTATTCCAAAAATACAAAAAAAAAATTACAAGAAAAAGAGTGGGGTCCTTTAGATGTCACTTTACAAAGCTTTCTAGATAGGATTTGAGCTAGAATTTAGGGATTTCGATTATCACATAATAAATTCAAGTATTTAGGCTTAGTTGGGATTCTCGAGGAGAATATCATACAGATTAGATAGGATTAGGAAGTTTTGATCCATTGATTTAGGATGTGGTTGTTGTATGTGCAAGTATTTATGTAAGTTTTGAATTAATGTATAAGGATTTGGTTGTGGAGGATTAAATTGTAAAATTCGAAATCTTTGTGTGTGTGCATGAATGGTCAATCCCAGAGGTTTGAAGTTCCTTCGTAATGTTTTTGAGTGTTGTTGATTCCAGTTTGGCCTCTGGAATAAGAGTTTGGTATAATCTTGTGTTATCACGGTTAAAACTTCATTCATTGTGTATTGAAACATCTTAAAATATTTTGAAACCATAGAGTTTAGTTAGGGATATCCTAAATCTGATAGTTGACGACTAAACTTGGCAGAAGCACTAAAACTTTGACAGAATGAGGAAAACCTGATAAATTCATGAGAAGTCCAAGAAAAGATATGAACCATCTCACTGACAGATCCAATAGATCAACAATCATTGTGTGCCAACAAGCGCCGAAGTTAAACAGAGGAGTAAAGTGGTCTTCGTAGGTGAAAGCTGTTTCTCACAGGGACTTAAGGTGGTAAGCCATATTTTGAAAATTCACGTGATTCCACTTAGCAGTGGACATGTAGCACATGGAAACTACTTTTCTCGTGTGCCATTGGCTTGTTATACATCGGAAAAAATTCCACACGATATTACATGTCAATCATTGGATCAAGTGGGATTGATCAACGGTGAAGATCATCTGGCAAGTTTGCGAGCGGGGAAAGCAATAACCGTCAAATTGAGTGTTGAGATCGATGACAAAGGTTTAATGTGATAAAGGTTTGTGGAATGACAGATGCAATAAGGTTTTAAATTGAAGTTTTATTTCCTTTTTTATTCTGTGGGAAAGTGGAAGTTTTCCATATTTTGTATAAATTAACCAATTCTGCTAGAATAACTAAATATGGAGGTTGATGACTGATACTCCAAAGGAAATCCAAGAAGAAGTTCCACCCGAGCTTGAAGAAATCATTGTTGGTTTCAAATGATTGTCCTTAACACCTGCAACCATGCCACCAATATGTGTTTCTCTTAAAAGCATGCATACAATGCTAACATGTGCATACTATTAAGAGCATGAACACATTCCCAAAAGTTTATATGCACCAACTTCTTCTTAAGCACCAAGATATATGTAGTAAAAAATTAAGGGTGGGTTTGGAGCTAAAGGAACGAAAATGTGGACTCTTAAACTAGCTTTGGTGAAGGTTTAATTCAGTAAGAATATAAAACGTAACAAAATTTGGGTGGGCTCGATGCTAAAAGGAACCATATCCTGAAACATTTATGTGTTTTCTTCTCTCCAGTTGTGATTTGTTCTTAGAACCTAAAGATTTGATCGTCACAATTGATTAAATGGGAAAGACTCCTATCCTTTGCCCCTATAATTTCTTTGAACTTGATACTCATTCACACTTATCCACTTTTGATAATAAGAAAATCTGACAAAACCATTGGTAACAACAACTCACAACTTATGATCAATGTTCTTATGATTGGTTAACTAATTGTTCTCACTATCCACAATTTTATTTTATTTATTATTATTATTATTATATAATTAATCAATATTAATAATAAAATGTTTTAAATTTTTGCATGCTCAAATTTTATTTTTGTGTAGTAATGTTTTTTTAAGCATATCAATAGTTAACATGTTTAAATGATTTCTTTAAATTATATATTATATATAATATGAAAATATGGAAATTATATTATATATGATAATAAAGATTGATGTGCTCTCTCTCACATATATATATTGAATCACATATGTTATCTTTATCTCATGGTGTACATTCTCTGAAGTTGACACCATTAATGGTGCAATTGGAACTCAACCACCTTATTGACCGAGTGAGTAGATTGGAAATGTTGTTTCTTGAAATGCATCACTTGCTTCTCTTTCGAGTTCGTATATTGTATTTCCGATAATCCACTCTGTCTCCTCTAGTAAAGAGAGTTGTTCCACAACAAGTCTATGGAGTCCACTAGAGGCATCTCCCATCTGGATATCTTGGGGCAGATCATCGGGCTAGAATGGGAGAAGACTTATAATGTAATCAATTATGTCCTTGCGATCTATAAAAGGAAAGATATTTCTCGTTATATTTCAAAATACCTAAATTTATCTTTCAATTAAGAAGGGAGGAAAATGAGTGCACCTTATTTTTTAGGAGGAAGGTGACCATTGGAAATAATCATCGAGAGATGTTTATAGATGGTATATACACTCACAGAGTGCGACCAAAATGCGATGAAAGGAAGCTTTAATTTCTTGGCAACATGAAAGGTCCAAGTAAGAAAGTAGTTGCCTATAACACACGAGAATAAGGGCTTGCTCGCTTCTGCATCGAGGTCATTTTGTATCGGATCTTCCGCAGAGTCTCTCATTTAGTTTCTTATACATCGGTGAAATTCCAAAGAATTGGCTGCTCGGTCAAAATCCAGTTGTAGACCGTCTGAAACTTGTTCGAAACAAATGTTTGAATTTGGACAATCTGAATTCCAATCGTAATAACTGTTTGCATTCGACATTGATGAGGGAAAATATTAACAACAAGTCACTAACCCAAATGATTGCCTTAGTTATTGCATAGATGGTAAGACAAGTGTTGAAATAATAATTTCAACTGCAGAATTATTTTTCTTGCGCTGCGATCATATCGCAGATCGCATTTCCTTATCCTTGCTTTAATTGTGTTTTCCTTGTTTTCTGCGATGCGATTTTATCGCAGATCGCAAATCGCATGCATACTTGGATCCTCCGTTTTGTTCACCTGATTTCTGCGATTGCGATGGTGCGATGCGATGCGATCGCAAATCGCAAATCGCACCAATATAATTGTGTTCCATTTTTTCCCTCCAGCAGATTGTGTTTCTGTGATGCGATCCAATTGAAGTCAACGGTTGAAGTACAGGCCTGCAGCAAATGAATTTGACGTGAAGTAAAAGTTCCTTTACCGCCAGTTTTGTCAGTAAAACAATAAATGAAATTTACTATGGGTTGGTAAGTTTTGGTGAAGTTTTCAATTTTATCATTTTCTATGAGCGGGAGTATGAGCACAAGTAAAAGTTGGTAAAACCATTTAATTTTATTGTTTTTCTTTTACGGCAGTATGGCAAGTAAAACCATATATATATTCCTATGTTTGTTTTTGTTAAGTTAGAGTGCAAAAAGGAAAAACTCGCTGCAGCGAATGTAAGAAAAATAGGCACAACAGTGCGAAGTAAGAAAGGAGCATGCAACAGCATGAATGCAATTTTTGTAATTGAAGTCTGTTTTTACAGCAGCAATGTAAAAGAGATCTTTACACGCAGCAGTGTAAAATCTCAGGAGGAGACAAAGTATTTTTTTTGAAATGTTATTGGTGAATCCCTCTGAGTGAAAGAGGATGAATTTTGTATCAGTCTTTTATTAATGAATATAAAGGATTTTATGGGTGCGTAATACTCTGTTCTCAGAAATTTTTAAAGCTTCCCTGTGTCAAGATCCTGTGGAGAAAACAGAGCATTGTCTTTGTGTTCAGTTTATTTGTTTTTGGGATTTTAACAGAAAAATTTCCCAACAGTGGTATCAGAGCAGGTTTAGGCTCTTTGAAGGTGTCAAAGAAGCTGAAGGAAGGAGTTTCTTACTACAGCAGTTTCTCCAGCAAAGTGAAGTCTTTGGCAAAAGGATCCAGGTATTTTTCAGATTAGTTTTTCTGTGTTGTTGTTGAAGAAACAGTCAGTTATTTTAATACACAGTAAAAAATTTTAATAGCATAGTTAAAGAGTGCTAGAATGGCCAGCACCAGCACCAACATGGGTATGTTTAACCCTCAATTCCCACAGTTCAATGGGAAAAACTATGACTATTGGGCTATAATCATGAAAGCCCTATTTTCCTGTCAAGATTTAGGGGAACTTGTTGAAGATGGTTTTGAAGAACCAGCAGATGAAAATGAGTTTAACAGATTAACTCAGGCAGAGAAAGATCTATTGAAGAGCAATAGGAAAAAGGACTCAAAAGCCCGTGTATTTTTGTATCAAGCAGTGGACCAGAGTGTGTTTCCAAGGATAGCAGCAGCTGAGACATCCAAAGAAGCATGAAAAACTCTCAAAACAGCCTATCAAGGCATGGAGAAAGTGAAGACAACAAAACTACAGTTGCTGAGGAGAGATTTTGAGAACCTGAGCATGAAAGAGTCAGACAATATTGACTCATTCTTCACACATGTGATTGGTTTGGTCACACAAATGAGGACTCATGGAGAAGTTCTTGAAGAAAGGAGGATTGTGGAGAAACTATTGAGGGTCCTACCCTCAAAGTTTGATGTGATTGTCATCATCATAGGAGAGACAAAGGATCTCTCAAACTTTTCAGCTAATGAACTTCATGCATCACTGATAACACATGAGCAGAGGTTGAGTAGAAATGAAAACTCATCTCTAGAACAAGCCTTCAAGACCCAGATTTCCTTTGGAAGAGGAAGAGGTCAAGGTAGAGGAAACAAAAGAGGAAGAGGCAGAAGACAGAATAGAGGTGGAAGGAACAGTCCAACAAACACTCAAGGAAGAGGCAACAATCCAAATCAGAAGCAAGGTCAATGCAGTAGCCAAGAAAGTGGACAATATCATGCTCAAGGACAAAGGTATGAAAAATCCAATGTCCAATGTTATTATTGCAAAAAATATGGGCATTATGCCAATGAATGTAAGAAAAAGCAGCATGATATGAATAATAGTTCTAGTGCAAATATCACTAGAGAAAATATTAGCCAAAATAATGTTTTATTAGCTTGTAACATGGTTGAAACAAACAGTGAAGATATATGGTTTCTAGATTCTGGTTGTAGCAACCATATGACAGGAAACATAGCCTTGTTTTCTGCTTTAGATCAAAGTGTGAAGTCACAAGTCACACTTGGGATTGATAGCAAAATTTCTGTTATGGGAAAAGGAGAAGTTAAGATATTTACAAAGAAGGGTGAAAGGAAAACCATAGCAGATGTCTATTATGTACCCAGAATGAGATGTAACCTCTTGAGTATTGGACAGCTTGTCCATAAGGGGTACAATGTTTTCTTTAAGAATGATGTATGCACCATCATGGATATAGCACCCAGCAAACGATGTATCGTTGAAGTGAAGATGAAAAGGAACATAATGTTCCCTCTTAGAATAAGGGCATATTTGAAAAACAAAGAAGTTATTGCAGCAGTTACCGAAGAGGCTCTCCAAAGCGTACCAAAGGATGAAAATTGGTTGTGGCACTAGAGATTTGGACATCTCAATTTTGGAGGTCTTAATTTGTTGAGTAGAAAATGGATGGTAAAAGGATTATTGATAGAGAAACCGGACAACCTTTGTGAAGGTTGCATTTTGGGAAAACAACACAGAGAAAGTTTTCCATCAGGGAAAAGCATAAGGGAAAAAACACCCTTAGAGATTGTTCACTCAGATGTATGTGGACCAATGCAAACTCCATCACTAGCAGGCAACCAATATTTTCTAACTTTCATTGATGATTTTACTAGAAAAACTTGGGTATATTTTCTAAAGAAAAAAAAGTGATGTGTTTGAAAAATTCCGAAATTTCAAAGCACTTGTAGAAAACCAAAGTGGGCTGCATATCAAAGTTCTGAGAATTGATAGAGGAGGTGATTATATCTCCAAGGAATTCCTACAGTTCTGTAGAGAAAATGGAATTCATAAGCAATTTACAGCAAGGTACACCCCACAACAAAATGGAGTTGCTGAAAGGAAGAACAGGACCATCATGGATATGGCGAGGAGCATGTTGAAGGCAAAGCATTTGCCAAATGATTATTAGGTTGAAGCTGTAAATTGTGCAGCGTATATTTTGAATAGGTGTCCTACAAAAGCAGTGATGAATAAAGTGCTGGAAGAAGCATGGAGTGGGAGAAAGCAAGGAGTCACCCACATGAATTTTTTTGGATGTGTGGCCTATGCACACATTCCAGATCAGCTAAGGAAAAAGTTGGACAACAAAGGGGAGAAATGCATCTTCATTGGATACAGTGAGGAATCCAAAGCTTACAGGTTGTATTTGCCATCTACCAAGAAGTTTTTTGTGAGCAGAGATGTTCAATTTATTGAGGAGGAAGCTTGGGATGGAAGCATAGAGAAAACAATGAATGTTAAGAACTGTTTGTCTCATGATGAAGATGATGATGAGATGGCTGAAACACATCCCCAAACAACAGCGCCAACACAAGGACAACAAGCGAAACCCTTGAGGAGAAATGAAAGTGCTTCCCCAAGCACACCACAAAGTGGAAGTTCAAGTGCATCTTCAAGCACTTGCACACCGAATGAAAGAGGTAAGAAATTCAGAAATTTAAGTGACATTTATGATGAAGGAATGAATTCCTTATTTGCCTTGTATTGTCATGTTGATGATCCCATTCATTTCGAAGATGCAATCAAAGATAAGAAATGAATAGAAGCTATGGATGAGGAAATGAATGCCATAGAAAGAAACAAAACATGGGAGTTGGTTGAGTTACCAAAAGGTAAAGAAGTCATTGGAGTTAAATGGGTCTATAAGACTAAGAGTAATGTTGAAGGAAAAATTGAAAGACACAAGGCAAGACTGGTTGTCAAAAGGTACAAGCAGCAGTATGGGAAAGACTATGAGGAAAATTTCGCACCGGTTGCAAGAATGGAAACCGTGAGAGCAGTGCTGTCCATAGCAGCACAAAACAAATGGAAAGTTTACCAAATGGACATGAAGTCAGCATTCCTAAATGGAGTACTAAAGGAAGAGGTCTACATTGAGCAGCCTCTAGGCTATGAGAAGAAAGGCCAAGAGCACAAAATGTGCAGATTGAAGAAAGCTCTTTATGGGCTGAAGCAAGCACCAAGAGTGTGGTACAGTAGGATAGATTCCTATCTACTGGAAAATGAATTTGCAAAGTGTGAGGGAGAACCCACTGTCTACATCAAAGAAAAGGATGGTAAAATTTTGAATGTTGTGTTATATATTGATGATGTGATTTTTACAGGTAGTGATGACTACCTCATTAAAAATTTCAAATAAATCATGAAAGAGAAATTTGAGATGATTGACATGGGTTTGCTAAGATATTTCTTATGAATAGAAGTAGATCAAAATGAAAATGAAGTGTTGGGCAGATTTAATATGCAAGAGTGCAAGGCAACAATCACTCCCACAGTGATGGGATTAAAACTCAACAAAGAGAACAACAGAAAGGATTTTGATCCTAGCTTGTACAAGAGCACAGTTGGCAGCCTCATGTATTTAACTGCAACTAGGTTGGATATAATGTTTGCTGTTAGTTTAATTTCCAGATTCATGGAGAGGCCAAAAGAAGCACATTGACATGCAACAAAAAGAATTATGAGGTATGTTAAAGGTACTAAAAGTTTTGGCATCTTATATAATGTCTTAGAACATTCAAATTCAGTTGGCTACACCGATAGTGATTGGGCTGGAAGTGTAGATGATCAGAAAAGCACTTCCGGTTATGTTTTTCACATGGGTTCAGGAGCAATTTCATGGGCTTCTAAGAAAAAGCCTATCATGGCGTTGTCTACAGTAGAGGCAGAATACGTGGCAGCTACAGCAGCAGCATAAGTAGTTTGGATGAGAAGAATGTTAAGGAGCTTAGGCCAAGAGCAAGCAAAAGAAACATTGATTTTTTGTGACAATAGCTCAGCTATTGCATTATCAAAGAATTCCGTGTTTCACAAACGAACGAAACACATTGATACAAGGTTCCATTACATCAGAGAATTGGTGAACAATGGAGAAATCATTTTACAACATTACAACACTCAGGAATAGGTCGCGAACATTCTGACCAAGCCATTGGATCAGAAAAGCTTTGAATTTTTGAGGAAGTGTTTGGGTATGACTGAATGCCCAGCAGTTGAAATTAAATGGGAGTGTTGAAATAATAATTTCAACTGCAGAATTATTTTTCTTGCGATGCGATCATATTGCAAATCGCATTTCCTTATCCTTGCCTTAATTGTGTTTTCCTTGTTTTCTACGATGCGATTTTAAACCGCATGCATACTTGGATCCTCCGTTTTGTTCACCTAATTTCTACGATTGCGATGGTGCGATGCGATCCGATCGCAAATCGCAAATCACACCAATATAATTGTGTTCCATTTTTTCCCTCCAGCAGATTGTGTTTCTGCGATGCGATCCAATTGAAGTCAACAGTTGAAGTACAGGCTTGCAACAAATGAATTTGACGTGAAGTAAAAGTTCCTTTATCGCCAGTTTTGTCAGTAAAACAGTAAATGAAATTTACTGTGGGTTGGTAAGTTTTGGTGAAGTTTTTAATTTTATCATTTTCTATGAGCGGGAGTATTGGCACAAGTAAAAGTTGGTAAAACCATTTAATTTTATTGTTTTTCTTTTACGGCAGTATGGCAAGTAAAACCATATATATATTCCTGTGTTTGTTTTTGTTAAGTTAGAGTGAAAAAAGGAAAAAATCGTTGCAGTGAATGTAAGAAAAATAGGCACAGCAGTGCGAAGTAAGAAAGGAGCATGCAACAACATGAATGTAATTTTTGTAATTGAAGTCTGTTTTTACAACAACAATGTAAAAGAGATCTTTACACACAACAGTGTAAAATCTTAGGAGGAGACAGAGTATTTTTTTTGAAATGTTAGTGGTGAATCCCTCTGAGTGAAAGAGGATGAATTTTGTATCAGTCTTTTATTAATGAATATAAAGGCTTTTATGGGTGTGTAATACTCTGTTCTCAAAAAATTTTAAAGCTTCCCTATGTCAAGATCCTGTGGAGAAAACAGAGCATTGTCTCTGTGTTCAGTTTATTTGTTTTTGGAATTTTACCAGAAAAATTTCCCAACAACAAGAACGTTAACACACCTGGAATATTTCTTGATAGGCACTTTCTGGGTAAAGGTTTTGCGAGTGACTTTCATCATCTATGGCATGGCTAATGGTACATGGATCCATGATGGTTCAGGTATGGTTCATACATCTGGTGATAAGACAATGGCCAATTGTATAAATTCAATGTTTCTCATTTGAAACTGAGCCGTGAATCGGGATTTTGCACACTATTAGATTCATCTGATGATGTGGTCAAAATTTTAAATTTTGAAATTTGAAATGAGGCAGGATTCCCGCATGGAAATTTAAATGGGATAAATTTTAAGGTCAAATTATAATGAACGAGACTTCGAGAATTTGTTTAGGATTAGCAGGCAAGTGGTTCATGGGAAAACAAATGGAAATAGGTGGCTGCTTTCGATATGAATTCCGTGGCGCGCTAAAGATCATGTAGATGGCACAGATTATTACTGGTTTTTACGAGTAATTAATTGTTTTTACCTGCTTCCGAATTATCATTTTGGACACGTTGACTGGTTCTTAAATTAGTGATGAAAACTTTGTGCCAGATTAAAATGCACAATGTGCCTTAAAAAGTGCTGCGAAAACTGAGAACAAGCGTAATGCAAATAAGAGAGAGGCAATGCAATATGGTTGAGCTTGAGTGCTACAAAGAGGTTTGGAAAGGAGCCGACTTTTGTGTAATTTGCATGAAAACAATGAAGGAGAACGTACACTTGTTCATTAAATGTCCCGAGGTTTTGATCTTATGGCAAGATCTGATCACCACTTATGGTTTTTCTATCTCGCAATTTAATGACATAACAGACTGGCTGAAATGGTGCAGATTCCTACATGGTAAACGATTCCTCTTTCCACCCATTTTCATTTGGGAAATTTGGAAATGGAGAAACAATATCATCTTCAACATTCAAAGGGAATAGGGAACACTTGTGCTAGATCAAATAAAGGAAAAAATTGCAGCTTCATTATAAGTGGTTTCCACACAAAAGCATCTTCCTCCAAACAACTCTGCTCCTGAGATAAAACACCCAGCGGGTTTCTTTGATGGTGCATTACAAGACCACATATGTGGTGGTTGTGGCTTCTTATTACACATTGAACCAGAGCTATCATATCATGTTTACTGGGGCAGGAAAGGGCACCAACACTAAGGCCAAAATTATGGTTTTATAGGGATTATTTTGGTTTATACATTTTCTGGATATACAATCTGTACACGTTTATGGTGATTCCAAGGTCATTATTGATTATATTGAGGACAAAGCTAAAATCCATAAATCCTTTATACAAAGCCAACTAAAACAGATTATGGCACTCTGGAGCGCTCTATTACAATCTTCCATTCAACACATTTACAGAGAATACGACATGGAAATTTCCAAGCAAGGCATCAGAAATGAGATGGATGGAATTCATGTGAAAATAAAAATGGGTGAAACCTGGTATGAGGCCAGGATTATGCAAATTCCAGGATGATCCCCTCTCACCATTTTTTGGTAACATTACTTAGAACACACTATACAAATCATTTTTGTGACATTTTTTTTTTGAGAGAAATGAACTGGCCTATAGCCACAATGGCCATCATGATGGTATACCTCGTGCTCCATTAAAATTAGACCGTTTTATACTCAAAATGGATAAATTTGTGCAGTATTATAGGACTCACCGCATGCTCAAATAACTTTTCGGTTATATATCTTTGGATACATTTTTGAAATAGATATAAAAATTAAACTCACGAATGAATATATAGTTTTTTTCTTCTAAAAAAAGAAAAGAAAAGGGACAACAACACGCACCATAATTCAAGAACCAAAATGAAAAGAAATATATAGAAGCTAATGGGCACATGTTAAAGCTCGTAGAGTTTTGGGATGTGATTGCTGAAATATGGAAGAGTCATGAGTCACCAAGTGATTTCCAATCCCAAAACCAGTGGATAAATGCTGACACTATATATGGAAGACTTTTAGATCCTCTAGATATTGCATATCATTATCGCACTGAGGGCAACATCAACTATCTTCTAGGTTAAAAAACCTGACTGTCATAAAATTCTTAAGAAATGGATTGAAGAGAAATAAAGAACTCAAGGATGTTGCATATGCAGAAATGGCCATGAAAGACATAGATTATCTTAATATAACATCACATTATATAGAATTGGGAGACCTGGGCACATGTCACCATCTCCTAGGAGCGATACTCTTGGCTAAAGTGGGGCATCTCAATGGTATGATGCAGAATGTGGGCGGTCTCATAGTCAAAGTTATTTTCGAATCAAATTTTCCTAGAAGTACAACGGAATAACATGAATTTGTGAAATTTCAATTTTCTTTTCCCGGATGCAACCATGTGGAAACATGCATGGATATTATGCAAGGATGAAACATTTCAAACAAGAATGCATATGCATTCTTAAAATTTTCAAATCCCATTGCAATTATATCTTGAACCAACTTTATTCACCCACCTTTTAATTATATAAACAAATAATTAAAATACAATATAATAAATCATTCAAGGAGTCCAAACATAATTCTATACCTTGTTAATGATCAACAAAATCTCAATTCATAAAA
>APFE031041178.1:35880-55841 GCA_000404065.3 Pinus taeda
TTTTAAGCTCCAAGTTTATGATAACCCATGGTATTGACCCATGGTAATACCATGGTATTCATGTGAGCATAGACTATATAAAGGGGAAATTCTATCATCTTAGATCCATCTTAATTCTAGGTCTACCAAGTGCTCAGAGGCATAAATAGATTTCATCCCCTTAAGAGTGGTAGATGTGGAGTTAAGATGGATATAGGTTGGTTTTTATGATAATGAAGATATTAAATAGACTTAGGAAATTATATTGTAAAAGAATCTTAAGGTGAATGGTTAAGGCGTAGACATTGGATAGGTATATTTATATACTTCTATTTTAAACTGAAACAAATCTAGGGCTAAAATGAATGGATTGATTGCACTAGTCATCCTTCTATAACTTTCCAACATAGGCTGGAGTAAATAGATTGCAATTTGGGTAATTTTTCTAACTACAAATAGGAACATACTTGTGTATTGGCAGGGTGGTTACGAGGTCCCTAGAAGTATGAATTTTAATTTTTCTTGGTTTTATATATAGTATTAGGTCTTTTCTCATGCTTCCTGTGAATGACACGGGTGAATTTTATCCTACACCCACTAGGTTATGGATATGTAATTTCGGTAATTTTGATTTCAAAAGACATTTTAAAGAAATGCAATGATTTCATTTGTGTATTCAATAAACACAATATTCTAATGGAATTCTACATTTGTGGTTTACCTATAAAGATTCCATGGAGAAGTATTAGTGGTGTGATATCAATTGTCCTCAAGCAAAGGCTTTAGTTGTATTCTTTTCTGGAAGCAAATACTTTCTTCCAACATTTTTGAGTTCCAAGAAAAATTTGAAAGTCCTAATAGTATTCAATTATGGGTTAAAAAGATACACACTGAATGATCTATTGGCATTATCTTCACTCAGTTTAAGACTATTCACTTGGAGAGGCTGCATGTGCCCCCACTTCAAGAGCATAGTAAAGTCATGTAGAACTTAGAGAAACTATCTTTAAGCTTTTAGTGAAGATTGGAAAAATGTTCGGGTTCAATAACACCTAGTCGAGCATTAAGCTTCCAATAATGCTACATTTTAACCTGGAGCACTTTTTTGATTTAGAGGAGATGCCCCCTCATATTTGTGACACATATTCAGTTGTGAATTGGACTATTACTAACTGCCATTTCCTTCGAAAGTTACAGGATGACTTGGGGAACCTCAACTCTTTAAGAATGTTAAGGAAGGAAAGAAAGCACATTATGCTAAGTTCTCTTATGCTTTTCAAGTTTTTCTTGGATATCTACAACGTTTTAGGAAGGAAAGTACATTATGTTAATGAAAATTTGTCTTGATAGAAAGGCCCAATTTCAAATTCTATGCTTTCAAAAAACATTGTATAACTGTAATGTTTCTAAAAGGAAAGCATATTTTTTCAATTTAATTATCATGATCCCATATTCCAAATTATTTTTCAGTAACCCATTAGGCTTTGTATCTTTGAATAAATCCATGTCTTTTGATAAGATCCTCTTCCAAATTAGAACGCAGTTTCCTTTTGGCAATAACCACATACAACGTCTTGATTTTGTTATTGAGAAAATAGAGGCTGTGAAACAAGCTTGTGCCATACAAGGACTTGATTCATTGATTATGTATCAATTGTGGCTCTTGTTGTAACAATGTCTTGATTTTGTTGCTTGAAAATATAGGCTATGTTTTACTATTTCACATAATTTCTTACAATCTTTCCATAAGTATTGATTTGTAATCTCAGTCACTGAGGGATGATAGTAATGACAAAGGTAATATTCCATGGTTTGAAGCTCCCCTCTTAATAAATATTTAAATATATCACCACAATTTAACTGTTAGTTAAAGGAATTGTATTTGATTTGTAAACAATTCATTGCTTGATTTATAGATTTTGATTTTTTCCCTTTTTTATTTTTTTTCTCAGACTTGGTATGAGATATCTTCCAAGATTTGGGTTCCCTAGTTTCCCCACCATAGCTACGAGGTTCAGATGCTATCATTAAATATTCTCAGAACATTACAACTTTTCCAGCAAGTGTGCTTTGAAACATTGTTGTTTCTTTTCCATGATGTTAATGCAAATAAGCATTGCAACTAGTGCCATTATTTAGATTAAGTACTGAAATCTAGGTGGTCCTGTAATGATGGAGTGATTGTTTTCTAGCTACTAAGGCCATATGCATTTTTGTCTCTTATGTTGTCCTGAGATATTCAAATCCAGAATAAGAATTGAGGTCTCGTTTCCACTGTAGATTGCAGTCAGTTTCTTGAACATAATATATAGTAGATTACCTTTTACTAATCAACTGTGGATGTGATCCCTCGCAGGAAATGAAATTCAAAGTGACTTTGATTTCACATTGATTTGTCACAACATCCACATAGGAAAGGACATTCAAAGTGACACTGATTTCACATTGATTTGTCAAAATGGAGGCAAGAGAAAAGGAAACTTTTTATTCAACAATGCTCTTAATTTCATATGTACATGCACAGATATATTAATAGAAAATATTGAAGGGTTGCCTAAGTAATATTTTCCATTCCACTACATTCTTTACAGATTCTAAATAAATAACTCAGAACAATTCATTACACTACTTGTTATTCTTTATTAAACAGTGGTTAGATTTTGATATTGAATTGGCTAAGATTTTTCTTCCTTTTGTGAAATTGTGTGTTCTATAATGCTTCTTGTCCATTCACTATGTATAGCATATAAAGTGTGTCTAATGGAGTAGGAATATTGGAAAGTCTTGTGATCCTTGAACTATGTTACAAGGCAGAAACCCAATGGGGCAGGGTAGGTGCATCCCCACAAAGGGGTCACAAATACGAAAGTTGGTATTAGCTAGTGCCTTGAGCTAGAAAATTTCCTTTACCCTTGTATTAACAGTGAATCTGGAGAGGATTCTAATATTATCTTTATAAGATTTATATCAATTAAGATTAATGAATAAAATTCATGAGACATGAGCTAGGATGTCCTTGCAACGTGGTTGTTGATTATTGGAAGCTATGATGGCCATTATGTTAGGTCAGGTGGTTACACTCCTTGATCGTGAGCACGATTGTGATCAAGATGGAAGACTTCATAGTCTAGATTGATTTTTTAGTAGTGATAGTTAGTGGGTTCATTCACAAAAGCTTATATTTCACTAATCCTTTTTATAGAGTTGTCAGATTCAATTTCCAAAGCTTTTAATTACACTATAGAGTTGAGTTCTAAGAGAGTTGTGATTCACAGTGTTAAGCATAACAATTATGACACTTGAATGAAGACAAGCATAGTAGAGGTATCAAACTCTGTTATAAGCTTACTTGCATATTATAAGGGACTTTGTTGGCTTTCTATAATTTTATAAACAAGTTCCATGTCATGGAAATGTGAGAAAAAAATAGTGATATTGCCACCATGTGGCTCTTGGCATATATGGTTTTATACTTTTTCAAAAAATTCTCAAAGAGTTCACAATGCTAAGATTCACTAGGAATTTACAAAGCTTTATTATTTAGTGAAAGACTCACCAAGATCTTACAAGATTTTATAATTGAGTAAAATATTTGCCATGCTTGGTGAGAGATTCGCCAAAAAATTATATATACATATTATATTATTGATAAAATCACCTTCCACTTTTCCTATATACCATGGAGATTCTCCCATTTATTATACATATAAATTTAGGGGGGGGTTCTTAAAATTTTCCCTGCTTAGCATCTCCCTATTGCTATGTTGGTGCTATGATATGTAGACTCTTTGGAGCCTCTAATTTAGCTATATTTTCCATAGGAATGGTGCCTTCAATGGAAGCAACAATTAACTCTTTTGTCATGGATTGGGCAACCATTTTGTCAGATAAAATGGCCAACCAAATCCTTGATTATATAAGAAATAGGTATGTAACTACCTGGATAATACCCCCATTCTCTATGAGCACTTACATTATGGATACCATCTGTTTCAATTCTGACTTCCCCATTCTAGGTTGGAAATGGACTCTTGAAGACCGAACTCCTATTCACATTTATCATAAGTATTTGTGGAAGACCCATTATAAATATCATATATATATATATAATTTGCCATGGTTTTGTTTTACCAATCCATCAGACCATATTCAACAGACCTTCTGCTCAGTTATCCGATGAGGCCAACATTGACCTAACATCAATCAACAGTTGGTTCGGTGAAGAAAAGTTCACCTATGTTAGACTTTTTAGCAGCCTCACAGATCCACATATTCTCCCATTGTACATTCTCGATAAGCCATTGGCCAGAGAAATAGCTTACCAGATAACGGAGCAAGGAATGTCCAAGAACCTTAAAGAGTCCAAGAAACAAATCTGGCCTACATTTCCCCTCCATTGTGGTACCTAATCACTGCATAATTTTAATAAAGTTGAGAAAGAAGCAAATAAGATAAAGATTTTGAAGTTAGCAGTCATCCCTAAGACATAGTATGACCCAAATGAAGTTCCTTACAACTTTACCACTCAGGTGAAACTTGCAAATTTGAACATGAGAAAGATGACTATGATGACTTGCTCACTTTAGCTGAGTCGTTTTCACAGGTAAAACATATAGTAGGGATCAAATTAGGAGTAGGGGAGATAGATAAGTTTATGCAGTTCAAGACATAGAGGTTACAAACACTACCTTTGGATTTATTGAACACTACCCCTATGGTGTAGCAAGAAGGCCACAGTGAAGAACACACTACTGAGAAGATTCCTGAAAAGGAGCAGACAAATGAAAAGACCAGCGAGTTCTTAAATACCAATGTGCATATTGATGCCAACTTAATAAAGGAATAGGAGCAATTCGATCAACAGATCAAGAACCATAATGACTCCCTAAACATCATTATACTAGAATCACCCACAACACAAGAGACTATTGTTACTAGTATTACAATTGAAGGGGTAGTTGGCACAGTTAACATTCAACTTGATATTGAAACAATTATAGAGAATCCTTCTGAAGAGATTGTATTGAAGGTTGAGGAAATACCACCCATGGATGTATTTTATAGTCCAAAGCATAGGGCTGTGGTCAAAAGACAGAGGAAAAATATGAAAATTGACTACGGACCATTCTCAACTTCTCAAGATGAACGTATGAATGTGGAATTGAAAGACTCAGAAGTCAATCCTTCTGAGGATTTAACTAAGTTATCTCAATTTGTAGGTGCCTATACAGCCACCACAATGGACAAGGCCTCCGAAGTTAGCCAACTGATCAAAGAAAAGGATCTAAGGATAACCCAACTTGAATAGCAAACGACAGTTGAATAACAAAATATTGGTCATCTTGAGAGATAGCCAGTGAAGAAAAAACAACAGAATGAGCAACTAAAAGAGCAATTAAATGTGGAGAAACAAAAGATCAATTAGCAGGCTCTCCAGAAACAACAAAAGTTGTCTCAAGAACTAAGCAAGCTTCAAGTGGCATTTCAGCAGGAAAATAAGGTCAAAGAAGAAAAATCACACAGTTGCAATTACAGGTAGAGAAATTCAAAGGTTATCTAAAGATTTATGAATTCAAGAAAGAAGCCCTTGAGGTGATTAAAGCCTTATCTCGGCAACTGAATATCGTTTTCCATAAAATATCATTGGTTGACCCATTGTGCATCATCATTGCATCACTTATTGAACCGGCAATTGACATCAAGTTAGAACTTGAAAAATTAGATGATAAGGTCACAAGATTTCTCTCTTGGAAAAGTACACAAAAAGGAATGGTTGCTAATCTACTGAAAATCCAAGAATCGCACAAATAAGTCTTGTTTTCGGAGTGGCAATCACAGTTAATAAAGGCCAAAAGAGCTACTTCCAGAGCTAGGGCTACAATGAACAATGTTATCGAGTTGGTAAATGACAGCTTATATGGAGCTAACTTGATCTCCAATTGCTCCCTAGGAAATCTCTCGAAGGCAAAAGTGCTAGAAAATCAATGGAGACAGGATCTAGCCAGCAGAGAAGAAAAAATTGGCAAGGTGCAAAACTTGACTTGGGATGCATTTTGGTTCTTCCTAGTCAAGCTGCATAGCTAGCAAATGGCCACCAAATGCCTTGCCAATGCTGTCAATCGCATGGTTCCCAAGCTTTTAGATGCCACATACACAGGTCAACTACATTCCAGGTTGAGTCATCCTTCGGAAATTCGAGAAATGCACCCAATTTGTCAACTTAGACTGCAAGAGAAGAAGTAGATACAATGAATCAGTTCAAACACTATCACATTTTTATTTTCATAAATCGAATCCCAGATTTTCATGTTTGTAGATTCAATAGCTCAAAGCGAGTTCTATTGACAATTAGCTTTTATTTTATTATTTAAACCCTTTCATGTCTTTTAACAAAGGGTCCTCAATTTTTATAAAACTTGACTTGAGAAGTTACACTTTTGTACTCATGAATATATTTTTATCAGTAGTGGATCAAGGTTTTACATTTTTGTGAAGAAACGTTTTCAAGACCTGCACTTTTGTATCTCCTAGAAGTTTTCTCAAATAAAAAAGTGGAATCAGAGTGTTATTTACATTGGAAAGACTCAAATGCATGTGGTATTTCTATCACTATTATTTTGTCTTGTTTCCTTATGTGATGAAGCATTCCTTTTAGAAGTTGTTAGTGTTGATATATGTATGCTCTTCAAATAATTCTTTATCATGTCATTTATGAAGATTTAGAATTGTTATACTTTGAAGATATATGTTAGTGCTCTACATTGTTATGAATATGATATGTTTTTCTTAAACAAAGTAATCATTATCTATGAATGCATCTTTCTATCAATCAACAATTCATCTATATGATTATTTGTCTGTTAGAAATAATAAAAAATTGCATTGTTAATACATTACCTAGGTTAGATAAGTATATTTGTATATTTTTGAGTTATAGGTCAAAGCACTTATCATCCTTATTATACATTATAAAACAATCATCCATCAAACCCTTCATTATATGGGAAATTGGTCCCATAATATTCAGGCGATGCCACCATACCAAATAGAAAAGGAGTTGTACTCAGGTCTGGACCAGGTGGTTATCTCCAATGTTGGTGCTAAGATTTTAGAGGCATCAACATTTTTGGTGCTAGAAGGAGGGCATGAACTATGAATGGCGAGTGAATCCAAATTCATAGGCCATTCTAAGAGTAAAACTCCCTCACTGTCTCCTCCAACTTCTCCTTCGCATTCTAAATCTCCTATTTTTAAGCAAGAAATTGAAAAGGAAAATACAACACCCACTGTTGAAACCTTGAACACACTTGACAATTCTTCTCTTGAACCCCCTAAGGTACAGTCCTTGATTCATAAACTCCAAAGGTTTTCAATATCCTAAGAACAGTTTGAGTTATCCCAAGGTAGTGTGACTTTGCAATATATTCCATATTAGCCTCTTACTAGAGCACAGTGTGAAAATCTTGGTATTCCACCAACTGAATTTTCTCTCCCATGTTGAAAAAGAGCTAGGAAGACACCTGTAGAGTTTGCCAGTCAAACTCTTTCCTCATCATCATCTATTCCATCTAAACCATCGAAAAGATGATGATGAGGAAAGAGTTTGACAGTCAAACTCTTTCCTCATCATCATCTATTCCATCTGAACCATTGAAAAGTCATCCATCTGTTTCATAACCCCAAATCATAGTCCAAAAGGGTACAGGTACTCCAACATCCTCTACCCAATCACTTTCAACTGCCTCCTCACCTTCTTCTACCATTAGTGCAACAATGGCACAACCTCAACCAAGGCCACGGACCAATCCAGGAGTTGTCGCAATGCCTGCACCTTGGAGTCAATTACCAGGTCATCCTGAAAAATGGTTACCAAAGTTTAGTTTGGACATTGGCATATTAGCAGAAGAACATATAAACAATATCATGTTGTCAATAAACTTGACTGGAGTAACACAAGAAGATGTTGTGGTTAGTCTATTTCCATACACTTTATAAGGAGTAGCTGGATCGTGGTATTTTTCATTACCATCAGGATCTATCAATAGCTAGGATGCTTTTCAGGAGCAATTTTTAACCAAGTTTGGAGACGATAGGTCCACAACGACTTTGATTATTGATCTCTCCAATCTGAAATTTGAATCAAAGGAACCCATCAAAGACTTCAACTATTGATTTAATAAATTGTTGAATAAAATTCCTGCAACGTCCTAACCTACTGAAGAATTCCAAAGTGAGTGGTATATCTCTGCCTTACCTTCAAACATAGCCATCTTCATTGATAGGGCTTCCAAACCCACATTAGCAGAAAATATGAAGGAAGTGATTGCTATTGAAAAACGTATCATTGCTTTAGAAAAGAAAAATTCACTTGAATAAAGAAAATCCAAAAAGGTTACTTTGAAAGATGATTCAAAAAAGAAAGCAGTTAAAGACCCATATGACATGAAGGTTTACAAAAGGTTCTGAAAACTATGTCCAATGAAATGGTCGAAATAAAAAAGCAAGTAGCTGAAACTTCTACTAAAAAACCATTTAGAAATTTTAGAAGAAATCAATCAACTGACCCTAAAACACCTAATGCTATATCTAATGCAGAATCAAATATAAATGACGATGAATATGAAAACATATTTTTATCATCAGAGGAAACGGAAGAAGATGAAACAGTTGATTGTCATGGAATGTGGTACTTTATCTTGCCCAACTCTGATAATGAATGTGAACAAGAAGCTCTCCCAGTAAATACCAAAAGTAAAAATGAAGCAGAGCCTATTCAAACAAATCCAAAGAAGATAAATTCAAGCCTTGTTACTAAAGACAAAGCTCCCATGAAGAAAACTCCAGTTGTGCCTACCCAAAATCAACCATCATCCTCTAATCCTCCCTCATCATCTAAAATGTTAGTAGTTTTCGAATCTATGGATTACAACATTGTGGAAGACATGAAGAATACTTGAGCAAATATTTCTTTACATGAACTTAGCAAGCTCAAAAATCAACAGAAGTTGTTACTTAAAGAGTTAAATGCATTACCTTATTCTCCTCTTCCAATCGTTGTATTATCAAAGGGGGCTAAAGGATTAGGTAAATGACCATCGGATAAGGTAGATGCTACTGATGTTGTTTTGATCAAAAATAGTTCTAATTCTCATACTCCTCCTTTTCTCTTGACTTATGAGATCTATAATAGAAATCTACATAACTTCCTAATAGATTCAGGGGCTTCATCAAACATAATGCTAGCCTCAGTTTGCTCCAAATTAAACATTGAGCCCTAGAAATCTGTAGTTCATATTGTTCAATTAGATCGAACTAAAGTTCAAGTTTTAGGACAGATTGATTCAGTTACTATTAGGTTATCGGCTTACACAAGAGTAGTTCAAAGAATTGATATATTGATTGTTGACATCCCTGAATTTTATTGTCTAATTCTAAGCAGGGATTGGTCTGAGAAACATCGTGGCTACATTTTCAGTGATTGGTCTCACATTTGGCTTCCCTATAAAGGGAAACCAAATCAAATCAAAATAGATCGGGAAAAACAGATGACTCATACAGTAACGGATTTTGAACAAGAAAGCCAACTTGTAGCTTTCAATAACAATATGCTTGGAAATTACTCAGCTGAGTCATTTTTTGGAAATTTTAATGCTCAACAATTTCCTTTTCCTGTTAATAGTTTCACATAACAAATCGAAAATTTCTCATACTGATACCTCAAGATGTGTTAGCATTGTTGATGAACTTGTAAATAAATCGGTAGATAAGCCTTTACTTTGGTCCTTATATTTTAATGGATCAAAACCCAATGACGATGCAAGAGCAAGGTGTATTTTAGTTAGTCCAGAAGGAGAAAAAACTATGCTATCATGTAGACTAGAATTTGAGTGTACCAATAACACTGCGGAATATGAGGCATTCATTCAAGGGCTCTATAAAGCAATAGGCATGAATATTCAATATCTGAAAGTATTTGGTGATTCCGAAATTGTCATCAAACAAGTAAGGAACACTATCCATTGTCTCTCAGGTCATCTCAAACATTATCAATCCCTTGTTCAAGATCTCATAACTCATTTTATGGCATTCAACATTTCTCTTATTCCTAGATCTCAGAATGCAGCAACTGATTTATTGGCTAATGTTGCTTCTAAGTTCCTTCCATCTGAGGATTATAGTCTAGATAGGTTTTCAATTGAATTAATTTTTCAGCCATCTGTCCCAGACAATGTCACCAATTGGCGGGTATTTAATCATGATGAAGACATCTTAAATTTCTTGACTTCTGAAAAATCTTATGATGATCAGATTATCGATGAAAGAGATCATGATCTTCAACTAAAACAAAGAGTAAATGAGAATTCTATTCCTAAATATATGGTCAAGCTAGAAGATCTCTATGATATCAAAGATAGATTCAAAAAGTTCACTAATTCAAAAATTCAAAGTTCTATTTTAAGGTTTGAATTAGTAAATCTTGGCATTGAGGCCAAACCACAAAATGTCAATCTAGGACTTGAACTCACATCAGAAGAAAGATTTGCTTTCATCAGATTATTAAAAAAATACATAAATGTTTTTCCTTGGAATTACGAAGCCCTGAGAAGTTATGATACTTCTATCATTCAACACACAATTCCAATGATTTCTGATGAGAAACCTATACAACAAAAGTTAAGGAAAATTCATGCAAATGTAGAAAGTCAAATAAAAGTAGAGTTGAATAAACTTTTGAAAGCTAAAATAATTTTCCCGGTCAGACATTCTAAATGGGTTTTAAAATTGGTACCTATAAGGAAAGAGAATGGTGATATTAGGATTTGGATAGATTTTAGAAATATTAATAGGGAATGTCAAAAAGATAATTTCCCATTACCAACAATGGAACAAATACTTCAATCAATAGCTGGTTCGGAGTTAATGTCCTTTCTTGATGGTTTTTCAGGATACAATCAAATACTAGTGCATCCAGATGATAGACTAAAAACTACATTCAGAAATAAATGGGGAACATATGCTTATCAAAAAATGCCTTTTGGTTTGATAAATGCTGGAGCTAATTTCCAACAAGCCATGGACATAGCCTTCAAAGGTTTGATCAATAGGTTAGTTGTTGTTTACTTAGATGATATAACTGTCTTATCCAGAAAAGGGAAAATCATATACATGATTTAAAACAGATCTTTGAACGATGTAAAAGGTATGGGATTTCTCTAAATCCCAAGAAATCATTATTTTCTCTTAACGAAGGCAAACTCTTAGGGTTTATTGTATCCAAGGATGGCATATATATTGATCCTGACAGGATAAAAGATATTTCTGATATTCCATTGCATCATAACGAGAAATCAATGCAATCATTTTTGGGACAGATAAATTTTGTAAAAAGATTTGTTCTTGATTTTTCTCATATTGTCTTACCTTTACAAAATATGATTAAGAAAAATTCAGTTTTCAAATGGGGACATAATGAAAAAGAATCCTTTGACTCAATCAAACAGGCAATCATTAATGCTCCTGCATTGAATACTCCCAATTTTTCTAATCATTTTATTTTGTATACTTTGCCTGCTGAAACATCTTATACTATTGTTTTAATACAAATAAATGATCATCAAGTAGAAGCACCTATATCCTTCTTTAGTTCCAATTTGTAGGGTGTTGAGCTTAACTCTTCTAAAGTGGAAAAACAAGATTTTGCTGTGTTTAAATCTATCAAACTCTTTAGACCATTTCTCCTAAAAACACACACAAAAGTAATAGTCTCGTTCTCTGCAGTGAGGCAATTGCTAGTTTAAAGGGAAGTAGGAGAGAAAAGAGCTAACTGGGTAACAGCCTTACAAGAGTATGATATTGATATTAAACCAATGAAAATTGTTAGAGGACAAATTTTTTGCAGGTTATTAGTAGGAGCTTCTAATATTTCAGAAAAAAGAAGACTTAGATAATACTCTTCAAGTGAACGAGATAAGTATCATAAACTCTGAATCTCAGTATGCTGATCTGATCTTTTACATAAAAAATGGATATGATCCCCCTAATTTCAGTTACAAAAACAAACGTGCTTTAATATTAAAAGCAAAACACTTCGAAATCATTGATGATGTGTTATTTAGAAGAAATTATGATTCAATTTTATTAATATGTCTGAAAAAACTAAAGCACAAAAGGTTTTGCAGGAATTACATGATGGTCCAGCAGGTGGACATTTTGGAGGAGATACTATATCTCACAAGATAATACATGCTGGATATTATTGGCCCACTTTGCTTAAAGATGCCCATGATTATGTTAGAAAATGCAAGATATGCCAATTTGCTAGTGGGAGACAAAGGAAACCAGCATTTCCTTTACAACCAGTAAACATTGAGCAACCATTTGAATAGTGGGGGCTTGATATCATAGGAGATATTGTTCCACATTCTTCCAAGAAACACAGATACATCCTTACAACCATAGACTACTTCACAAAGTGGGTAGAAGCAATTCCATTAAAGGTAGCCAATTATGGTGCAATCGTTGAATTCATTGATCAATTCATCATTACCAGGTTTCGTGTACTTAATGCCCTTATTTTTTATAATGCATCTTATTTTTCTAGGAGTAGTATAATTGAATTTGATCTTAAGATAGGTTTTAAATGAAAATATTCTACAAATTACTATCCTCAAGGTAATGGTTTGGCAGAGTCAACTAATAATAATATCATTAAGATTATTAAAGCAAATGTTGATCAAAATCAAAAGAATTCGCATAAATCTTTAATATTTGCATGATGGGCAGATCGCATAACTCAGAAGGCCTCAATAGGTACTTCTTCTTTTCACTTAGTATATGGGAAAGAAGTTGTAATACCTTTAAACATAGCACTCCCATCTCTAGCCCTAGTATAACTTATTGAAGAAAATCCTTCTTCCTCTATTCAATTAAGATTTGATCAAATCCTCAAATTGGAGGAAGAAAGAGAGAAGGCCAAAATATCTCATGCTAAACATCAACAAGTCATTAAATATTATTTTTATGCAAGTTCTATTGGCTCAAAAACATTACAAATTGGTAATCTCATGTTGAAATGGGACAAAGCACATGAAGACAAAGGTAAACATAACAAATTTCAAAAGATGTGGCTTGGACCATTTCAAGTCATTGAAAAGATAGATTCATCAACATTCATACTTTAAGATTTATTAGGAAAGAGAGATTCTCTTCCTGTGAATGGGCTTATCTTAAAGAAATTCTTTTCTTAAGGAGGTAACCCCTTCTTATCTGTATATATTCTTTATGCAAGTTTGTTTGTTTTAGAAAATAATGTTGTAAATAGTCTTCCATTGGGCTTTTACTATTGAAATATTCTTTGAGAGAATGTTGTGAATACTTGCTTTCAATAGGTGGAAACTTTTAAGGAAATGATTACAGTTTTGGAAAGTTGAATAAAACATGAAACTCTTAGAACCTCTTTAAAGTTTGTAAAATCTTCCAAAACCTTGAAAATACAGTAAATCATTATAAGATTTATAAAGATAAGAGAGGTTATTTGTAAAAAGTAAAGACTTTTCCAAACTTAGCATCCATAACGCTAAAAATTGTCATCCATAAAATCTTAAGGAGAAAGTCATTCACCCTATCCACTAAGTTTATGTTTTTTTAGTGTAATTCTAAAATATGTCTGATATAAAAGATAAGAGGTCTCATCATGAGCTTGCTTACCATGATCATAGGGAACTAATTAAATTTACATTACCAATACTACATATCAAAATAGGGTAATGACTTATAATCATAAGACAAGGGGTCTCATTACGAGCCAACTTGTTCAGTTCAATTACAACCAATGAATAACATTGTTATAAGCTGGCTCCCAAACCAGGAAAATGGCTTTTTATCTTAAAAAATTAAAAGAATATCTCTTTGGTCATGCAATACAGCAGTATACAACAATACAACAATATACTTGCAGAACAGAAGCCTGCACTGTATACTAGGAATGCAGACACCTACAGAGGCCTTTTCTGGGAAGTGACTAGATGTGAGTCACTTTCAAATATTTGGATCATGAGTTTGTTGTCATGTGACCAAAGATGCCCGGAAGAAGCTAGATCAAATAGCTGAGTTGGGAATACTTGTGGGGTACACTGATACACCCCACAACTATTGGGTGTACCTGCCTACCAGTCAAAGTACAATGGTACGCAGGGATTTGAAGCTCGATGAGTAGAAAGATGTGTGAGTATCACTTGAGAGGGAGCTCAAGTTGCATGTAGAGGAGGAAATTTCAGTTCCTAACGAAGAGGAGCCTCATATTGATGCAGAGTAGCCACATGCAGAGGATCAGGGAGTGGAGACATCCACTCATGTTGAGACTTCCAGAGATGGGCAGAAATGCTCAAGGGAAGATGATAGGTTGATGTTGGATGTGTGGGGGAATGTGGGACGACCATCTTCTCAGCGCAGACAAAGGAGGTCGCACGAGCGGTACACTGGGTACATGACCCTGGTTAGGGAGTGTGTAGAGTCAAAACCTTCTTCATTCGAGGAGGCAGTGCACCAACCAGTCTGGGTTGATGCAACAGTAGAGGAGTATGACTCTATCATTTGGAATAGTGTGTGGGATGTTGTCCCAAGACCTCAGGACAAGTCAGTGATTAGTTCCAAATGGCTTTACAAGGTAAAACAAGTAGTTGATGGTAATTTTGAGAAACATAAGGCAAGGTTTTTTTCCTGAGGTTTCTCACAGATCGAGGGGATTGACTACGATGAGATATTTTCTCCTGTAGCAAGGTACTCATCTATCATAACAATGTTGGCACTATCGCCTCAGATGGGTTGGAAGATCCATCAGATGGACGTGAAGACAACATTCCTCAATGGGAAGATTGAGGAGGAGGTGTACATTGAGTAGCCAAAGGGTTTTGAGACCTTCGATCGTGAGTCGCATGTGTGCTGACTCAAGAGGGATTTGTACAGGCTGAACCAAGCACCCCATGCTTGGTACACTAGGATCGACAACTATTTCATTAGGTTGGGTTGCACCAAGAGTGAAGCAGATGCGAACCTTTATCAAATCATGGTAGAAGGTAAGCCATTGATCATTGTTCTTTATGTCGATGATTTGATTTTAACAATTTATGATCTGTTGATCCAGTCTTGTAAGGAGGACCTTGCAAGAGAGTTCAAAATGAAAGACATGGGTCTTATGAACTTCTTTCTAGGCGTTGAGGTGTGGAAGAAAGATGGTGAAGAATTTGTGTCTCAAGGCAAGTATGCCATTGAGATACTCAGGTGCTTTCACATGGAGAAGTGCAAGTCCATATAGATTCCTCTAGCTGGGAACTAGAGGAAGGAAGATGCTACTTCAGGTGAGGTAGTACCTGGTACTGTTTATCGGCAGCTTCTGGGTTCACTTATGTATCTAGTGAACACATGACCAGACTTATGCTTTGTGGTGAACCAACTAAGTCAAGCTATGGTTCAGCCTACCAAGCTATTTTGGAAAGTAGTGAAGCATGTGCTGAGATACATCAGAGGCACATCTCAATATGGATTGTGGTACATATGGACAGAGGGAGTGAAGCTTCAGGGCTTCAAGATGCAGATTTGGCAGGGAGTCCATCAGATTGGAAGAGCACTTCTCAAGGAATATTCAACCTTGGTTTAGCTGGAGTTCACTGGTACAACAGGAAAAAGAGATCAGTTGCACTTAGCTCAGCAGAGGCTAAATACATGGCTGCTAGTCAAGCTACATGTGAGGCCATTTGGATGCAAAAGATTCTAGTGGGATTGTTTGGTTAGAGGATGGATCCAACCATGATCTACTGTGATAACCAGAGTTGTATCAAACTCTCTAAGAATCCAGTTTTTCATGACAGGTCCAAGCATATTGATATCCGGTATCACCATCTTCGAGACTGTGTGGTCAAGAGGATCATGTTGTTGATGTATGTTTCGACTGAGTAACAAGATGCAGATATTTTGGCAAAGGAATTGTCAAAATGCAAGTTCGAGTTCGACAAAGATAGAATTGGGGTTACTGATAATCCCTTTCTTGTTGAGAGGGAGTGTTGAAAATAGCAACAAGAAATGCTAAATATAGAAGTGCTAAATTTAGCACTGCTATAAATAGAATTTCAGGATACATTCCTATTTTAGTTAGTCCCTGAACTAAAATAGAGAAGTAAAATTCGAATTTGACCTTAACAACTATTTGTAAAATAATTAATTAATTCATCTTGAGTTAATTAGTTGTAGAATATCAAACATGAAGTCTATGTGAAGAAATGCGACAGTTTCTCCATTGATTGAGGAATTTATCCCTCAGTTAAAGAGATAAGGATAAGTTGTAATTTGAGTTGTAATTAGTTAGCTCATTTAACTACGTTAAGTCTAGTTAGATTAGTTCAAATAGTTTGTTGAACTAATTGTGAATTAAGTTAGTTAATGCATGCATGCATGCATGCAACTGTTGCACTTCAGATAATTGAATATTCTCTCATAAATAACTCATGAATGTCAGTTCAGTGAGATACCCAGTTGAGAACAGATGGAGGGACAATGTACTATTAGTTGCAGGAATATTCCATTGTGAATATCTCTTGCATGCTGAAAGAATTTATTTATTAGAGAATGCGCAATTACTTCTTCAGTTTAGTGAGTGTGTGATGAGGCCAATTCACACAAGTGGCATCACTGGACCCCAAGGAAAACTGCAAAAGAAAATATGAGGCTTGGAGGGCTGAGGGAAGGCATACCTTGTGTCTATTTGGTCTTTGAGTTGTATTGTTTTGATTGCAGAGAGAGCATGATAGCTTGTGAACTGATTCTTTGTGTAATTTGAACATATTTCCACTTGTATGATAATATAGAGATTGAGATTTTTAGCTAAGGCTTTCCCTAGAGTATTCTTCTGTGTTCATGTGTGTTTGATTTATCTTCATCTATTATATGTGTTCTATTTGATCTTACTCATATTCGATTAAGCTTCAGCAAGTTTGTTGTAGAAGTAGATCTTGTATTTTAATTTAGTATATTGCATAATCTGTTGACCAATGGTGGGAATTTCTACAGCGCATGTTGCTACTTAGTTGATGTTGATGTGCAGGTGTTGGATGGTGACTTTGATGATCCCGATGCTTCTACTAAGCTCTTGAGGAGCTTCTTTGACCTCTGGATCTCCGTTAAAACTGTTCACTGCTAATCTTGTAGGTGATGTTCTGTATCCTGTAGGTTTATAGGATAGTGACTTGTTTTTTCCATATCTCCCAAACAGTAGATTGGATTGAGTTGAAACATTTTAATCATGTTTCCATCATCATTATGCACCTCCCCATAGAAAATGTTTGGTCAATGGATGCACGAATCTCGAGAAAAACTAAAAATGGTTGAAGATGATGGAGGTCGATTTCTTAGAGACCATGCACTGGAATTTGCTGCAATTTATTGGGCATGTAATTATCATCCATATGCATCTCCCCATGAAACAAATTTTTAAATGGATTCATGGATACCGAGAAAATGAAAAAATGGCTGAAGGTGATGGAGGCCAATTTATTGGAAACCGCACATTGGAATTTGTTGAAATTGTTTGAGCATGTTACCATCATCCATATGCATCTCCCCCTTAAACAACTTGGCAAATGGATGCATGGTTTCCAAGTTATGGAAAAAACAAATTTATGCTCTATGTATTTTTGTATCTTCTAGTAAAACAGAGAATCCTATAGTTTTTTAGGACAACAAGAAAAATGAGTGGTATAAGCTTGAGAATGATGGGTGGATGGTGAAAATAGATGAGGGTGATGGATTGGCATGGCCTTGGCGTTGTTGGAGCATTTGAGCGAAGTAGGAGAAAGTCAAAATTTGACTTCTTTTAACTAGGCTTAACCAATTTTCCTTTTGGTATGAACTTGTTCCTGTTGCTTGCAGATGTTGGAGAGTACATGCAAAACAAAATCACTTTCAAGTATACGAATACTTCCAATTGATCCATGTGCACATCAAGATGACAGACAAAATGATGTGGAGGCTTGAAATGGATGCTTTGACATGTACCTAAATTTCAGAGACAAAATGATTTGACTCTAAAAGGATCAAGCATAGTTGAGGAAGAGAGTAATGTTGCAACTTAGTGACTGTATGGAACCATATTTCAATATAGTTGTGATGCCTCTGGTCCACTTGCTTATTTGGATCATCTTGTATGTCTTCTTCTACCATGACCTTCAAGTCTTCCTCTTCTTTTTGATTGATCTCTTTAATACATGGAGGATTCGATGGTAACCATGAGGGAGCTTTCTCACTCTCCGATTTTGTTGTCTGCTCTTCATCAAATGCAGCCCATGGTTCTTTGATCTTCTCTTTTGAATCTTCTTCTTCTAGATGTGGTCCTTCAATGATATCAATATAATCTCTTTTTTGCAATACTCTTCTTGAGCTATGGTGAATACCATTGAGCTCAAGAGGAGATGTTTGGAAGTGTTGTACCTCAGTATTGTAAGTGGGTTGAGCTACTTCAATGTGTGGGTTTGGAAATGGTGGTATAGGTACTTGAGTGCGAGTGCATATTTGAGATGGATGTGGATGGGGTTGTGGTTGTGGTCGAAGTGAATGCTAAGGATAAAATGGAGTTTGGTATGGAGGATATTGAGAAAAATACTGAGGATATTGTGGATGGCTCCCATATCTTCCTTGCCAACCTTCTTTCCAAGATTTCTTTTGGGGTTGAGATGGCCAACGTTGCCAAGGAAAGGGTGTGTTCCAATTACTTTGAGGTGGATATGCATAAGATTGAAATTGTGAATTAGGCTCTTGCATCATATCAGGCTGAATAGGCTACCATGGTCCTCTTGGAGCTACATAACATTGCTGCATTGGAAATTGACTTTCTACATTGTCCTCTTGGTGAACTTCCTTCAACCTTGGTAATGAGGAGCAACATTTAACATCATGTGATTATGCATGGACAACAAAAACATCTTTTTTCTCATTTGTATTCTTAGAATGTCTACTTGTTTGGTTAGATTGCTAAGAAATTTTGTTTTAAAGTCATCAAACAAATTTCCAAGTTTAGCTTGACTTACTGATCTTTATGTTAATTTACCTACTCTTGATTTTCCTCTTGATATGTGTTTGCATGTTTCACAAATTTCATCAAATGATAATTGATAAACATTACCTCTACTCATGAGATTAAGGAGATCAATCCATTCATCCCGATTTTTTCTAAGTAAGAGGGTTTTTAGTGTGTCGGATCCTAAATGATGTAGCTTTTCCCTCTTAACATTATACATGAACCTCTATATTAGATCCTCAAGGCTCTCATCTTCTCTTTGATTCATTCTAAATATTTCTTCCTTAAGATCATGATCTTTATATTTTTCTAGAAATATATTTTGCATATCATTCCATGATATTATTAAATTAGTCCCTAAAGTCATGAACCATTTAATAGCTCTATCCTTCAATGTTGTCAGAAACAATCTCAATTTTTGAGATTTTAATAAGTAACCATAAGATCTACAAATAATATCAAATTCAAAGAGAAAGGTTTCCAGATCCTCTGACCTTAGACCATGAAATTTTGGAAGAAAATATGGAGGGATGTTCTTCATGTGCACACTACCATCAGTATCTTGAATGGGAAATTTTATAGGATCTTCCTCATTGTCATCAACTCCATCCATTTATTCTACATTCTTTGACATCTTCTTCTTCTACCTGCAAAAGTGAATGGTGATATTTCTCTTATTGCACCATGTGATCAAATGGGGGGGGTGGGTTGGTGTTGGAAATTTTTTTATTTTTGTTTTTATGATTGAATGAAAACTATAATGCAATGCAATTTTCTACTTGTCATGCGGAAAGAGTTAATCTTGCGGACAAAACCAACCTCCCTATAAGCTAAAGGCTTTCTAGTGACAAACAAGACAATTAAGAGCAATCCTTCTCTAAACATGCATTTACCATACAAGAAATCAAGTGTTTAGATC
>APFE031041183.1:0-16328 GCA_000404065.3 Pinus taeda
GCAAGGAAGCAGTTTGGTTGCAGAGATTTTGTTCAAGTATGGGGTTAGTACAGGGAGCTATAAGGATAGACTATGACAGCCAAAGTGCAATTTTCTTGGCAAAGAACCCTGCTTGTCATTCAAAGACAAGGCACATTGATGTTTAGTATCACTTTGTGAGGGATATGATAGAAGAAAAAAAGGTGTTGCTGGTAAAGGTGGACACTTTGAAGAATACTCCAGATGCATTGACAAAATCTGTGAGCTCTGAGAAGTTCTCTTGGTGTAGAGAAACAATGGGCATTTCAGGGCTGGAAAAATGACTACGCTGTCCTGTGGCCCCTTGTGGAAAGAAAACAACAAGTGGGAGATTGTTGGGTTGTGTTATATTATTTACACATAGTTAACAGGGGGTTTGAAGGGTACTCGTAACCCCACTTTATGGGGTCCGGGGAAGCGGCCCGGAAAATTTTGGTTTTGGACCCTATGTTAGGTTGGGCGGACCCACCTATGGTTTTGTGCATGCTTTTTGCACATGTCTTTTGGACGCGATGGTTTTCAGTCCATGGTTTTGGACACGATGGTTTTCAGTCCATGGTATTGGATGCTTCAACATGTATAAATATGTATTGTAACATTGAAAGGAAAATAATGAAAAATCAAGCTGGTAGTCCCAGTTTTGGGATCCAGTGGGAAATCTCTGTGTATATGTTTTTTATGTGTTATGCTCTCACAGTTTTATTTTTTCCTGTGATTTAGAATTCATATGAAGGTAATTTTTGTACGGGGTTAAAAACTACACGGTGATCCACCTAGGTAACTGTATGAAGGTAGCATATTCTTAGCACTCTAGCCAACTGAAAGGAGGCACAAGACTATAAACTACACTACCCGAGTTGGGGAACTACACGATTGGAGGATTGTGTGGAATGAGGAAATGTCACAGGGTTCGTGACAGCACAAAGAAAGTTGTGCTACCTAGGGAAAAATCATGCAGGTTAGCTAGAAAGTGATCGTTGAAGTTATTGTTCATGATTTGACGATAAGAATGCGGCCAAATGGAGTGAGTGGCCGGCATTTAAGATGAACTTTATGGGTAAGATCCTTGGAAATTTGTTGCCAATTCAGCATTAATGAACCGAATGTGGGGGGAATGGTCGGATTTGAATTCAAAATGGCCTATAAATTATAGGTGGAGACCGAACGAAAAACACTTGGCATTTTGAGCATTGAGTTGTTGAGCTCATAGATATGCATGATCTGCACATTCTTCGAAGAATTGCTTGACTGCCCAGTGTTTGATTGGTTTCCAAAGTCCATCTGCAGTTTCATCTGTGATTTTATCCTAGGATCTGAAGCTATGGACGCCGAAGTAATGACAGCTGAGAGGGTTGTTCCAGATGTTTTTAGGGAGGCAGAGGGAGCTGCGCCAGAAGTTGCAAAGGTACTAGATGAAGTCTGCATGTCACCACACATGCCTAGACCGAAGCCTACCCTGACCAAGGAGAGTGCGAAGGATAAGAAGGGAAAGCACGTTGTGATACTAGTGCATAGGTCGCCTAGAAGAAACCCACCGAACGACAAGCCCATCGCACAAGAAAAGGGCAAATCCATTAAGTTGGAGCCGAAAGAGGAAGAAATTGACGACATCCCAATGGATGATGAGGATTTGGGGGTGGAAATGGAGGAAAATGAAGTCGAGGGTTCTGACCCTATCACTGAGCTGCCCAATTATGTCCCTCCACACAAGGGCAAGACCAAGGTTCCAAGGGACATTGACGAAAGCAAGGTCATCTTGCACACACCTCTGCTGCCAAATGAGATTGTCTTTGAAAGATTGTGCTTAGGGCAGGTTCCATTGTTGAAACTTGAAGATCAGGACTCAGCTGACCATGAGAAGTTCCCGCATGACTTCATTGGAACCGTGGAAGTGGCTCAGGGGAGTAGACAAGGTAGGTCTACTCAACCTGATATGGGTGTCACACTATAATCACACACCCATTACAGTATTGGCCATCAAGTAGTTGTTATGCTTGGTGCACGATGGGTGTTTGTGGGTGGAGGAGCCGATACCCATCACCGACATGTGTATCCATAGGATCACACAGCTACCCTATACAGGGGATAATCTGGTCATGATGTTTAGCGGAAAAGGTGGCGAACAGGCCCTCATGAAGGCCATGAAGGAGAAATTCAAGCTCATGAAGAAGCCATGAGGCTATGCCATCTCGAGTATCTCCAACCCTACGGTTAAGGTGGCCACGCAGATTTTGGTAGGAAAATTTATGTGGAAGTGTCACGCAGATGACGTGTCGACACCAGTCGTCACTCTAGCAACCCAATGCGCCAAAGGAGTCTAGTTTAATTGGGCACGCTATCTGTGGGGTGAGTTCCTTGCGAACTATGGCGAGGACAACAGCTCAACAAGACCTTCCACTATGCGTGACTCTTGTTGTCCATTGTGTTAGGAGCCTCAGAGCTGCCGGAAGACAGTCACTTCCCCTCAGTCGCACTAGACCTACTAGAAGCAGCGAAGTACACTTCGTTGTGGGCAACCAAGGATGCTCAACACATCAAGGATAGCAAGATCTTTTGGATCTTGATGGAAATGAACATACGCATGGCTATTAATCACAAACCACGATTGTCACCTACTATGTTTGCCAAACTGCAGGAGTACTTGGAGTTCAAGGTAGACTTTCAACGAGTATCAGTCAGGGCATGAAAGGACCCTGAGCAGAAGTGACATGACTTGCTTTACTTGGCAACAAACAATATGATTGATGCAGTTCTTGATCACTAGCCAGCAGAGTGGCGCACTGCCTTAGACTTCGTGGTGGGGTCGAGAAAGTCCACCACGCAACACAAAAAAGAGGAGGCCAAGCTCAAGATGGTGCAGCTGGCCGAGAAAAGGAAGAAGAAGGTTGCTAACAAGACCTAGGCAGAGCGCAATTCTACCCAATAGGTGAAAAATTAGACAGGTGAAACAGAGCATGGCTCTGACAAAGGTGTGAGGTCGCCTTCACCCGAGACAGAGGAAGAAATGGACAAGAAAACATAATAGCATGGAGTGGACCCACAGACAGCACCATACCACATCAAGCATCCAAGAGAACAAGAAAAATGTGGGCCGCAAAAGAAATCTAAGGCCTATAAGACGTTGTTGGACCCAATCACTTTAACAGAGGGAGATTTGAATGACATTGGTGACATGGTGCAAGATGTCATTGCGGAGGTACTGCAGCAGTTCGAGTAGCACCAACAACAACTATTGGTGGTGATCTAGATGGGTCTACATAAGTTGTAGATCTACGCATCACAGGCTTGCACGGTTTCCATCAGCCTCGCTATCGATACTTCAGAAGCTGCCGAGATGTTCCGTGCGAAGGACTCCTGAGAGATAGTGCTACCAGATGGAGCACTGACTGCAAAAAACAAATTTGAGAGGCCTGTTGTCAATGCCCTCAAGGGAGTGGGGTTCAACTTGGGAACACTCCCTGGTAAGGCGCTCCACTTATTACAGGATGGAGTGATCGTGGAGCTGAGGGCCCGCAAACAGTGCGTTGTGCAGGTGATCAGTGAACAGCAGATCAATAATGTGCAACTGGCCCTATAGCGAGACTCTTCCATCGTCGTCGTCACTGAGGTAACCGACCAAAACAAGCGCATAGTTTTAGGTCGTGGAGGAGGCATGCTAAATGGTCCCAAAGTTGGCCATTCCTGAGGGAGAACTAGTCGAGGTGCGCATTCGTAAGCTTTCTAAAAGGGTGCATGACGCTCACACAGAGTTGGCTAAGGTTCAGCTGGAGCTTAACCTACAGATTTTAGATTTGTAGTTGAAGGCCCATCCTTCAACTCCACCGAAAGTAAAGGAGCAACGCGCAACCGTTGTCACAGAGGCGATAGCAGCGGTAGACAATGTAGTAGCAAACTGCACATGGCTTTTTGAACAATCGTTCGAGGTCCCGACGAGCCTGCAGGAGGATTCTAATGTACAGTGGTTGGAGACAGAGGTGCGAGAACTGCAGCAATGCTATGACGAAGTAAAAGGAACAGCAGGCACCGTTGCTCTCACACAAAGACTAGCAAAGCTACAGGAGGCCAAAACATTGAAGGAATAGGTAGATGCAGTGCAGCACAAAGAGGAAGTGTTGAAGGTGCGCTTGAATCCCTGGTTGGACGAAGCTTATTTGGTCACGGCCTCCATTGAAGGCAAGCTTGCTAATCTGCAAGTGACTCAGCAGAAGCTTCAGGCTAATATTTCAAGACCAGTGACAAAGCAGTTGGTTGAAGAAGTGAAGCAAGTGGCTGCACAGTGCACCACCGAGGTTGTCGTCATACAGGTCGAGCTGGGAGGTCTTTGTGCCAAGATATCTGCACCCACGTGACTGGAGGGCGAGTCACCATGTTTGTTTTGGGGGCCTATTGGTAATAGGTTCCCCCAAGGACAATTTTGGGGCTAAAAGCCCATGTTTTGGGACAATTTTGTAATAATTTTGTAAAGTCTCCACATTTTGTGGTCACAGAGCACAAAGGTGTTAAGAGTCATAAAGGGTTGTTCACCCTTATTTTGTAAAGTGTAAAGTTGACTATAAATATCTACCCATGGTCCGCGGACCATGGGATTGTATAGAAAGGAACTATGCAAGTAAGCTCTAAGTGGTGAAGCATTAAGCATTGGATTTTTGGTAGAGAAGTCTAAGTGTTATTGGGTCTTCGCATAGGTAGAGGGTCTGCAGCTGAGTTCATAGAGGCCTAGGGTGGAAGTTCGCAATTGAGTGCGCAGACCCCTACAGATGTGTGTTCAGGACAGATAGATTCTATATTAAAGTGGAATATATCAATAAAGAGAAGTATTCTACAATTATTGTGTATTTAGTTCTTGTTGATGCATCTGATTATATTGCATTTTGGGTTTAATTTACAATGTTTATGTGATGCGCGATTGTATTGGTTAATTGAATGCCAATAAGGATATCAATTTACATGGTGCTAACTGTGAGTGATTAGTAAGATAAGTAAACACTTAAGATAACCTTGGAAGCTATACATTACATTGTCATAGTTGTGTGAAAGTACTTGGACCATGAATTAAGGTTGCACAAAGGTCAATCGTACACCTTCACGGAGGTACTGAAGGGTGGAATAAAGGGTAGACTGACAGAGCACTAAGGCTTAAGCGACCTACACGAAAGCATGACAAGAGGGTATAAACCAACATTATGACCATATCATGGTGCAGAAACGTGATACCAGCAGCCCCCCATACTACTTCAGGCGAGACTTTGGTCCAACCTCCATGGGCTGATACCGAAAGGGCCAGTAGTGTAGGGATTTGTTTGGCTAACTAAAGTTGAACCTGGGTCAGGGCCCATAAAGCCAACACTTGGGATGATCCTTGCCACAAGTCCAACACTTCAAATTTTTTCTACCATCACCCTTGTTTTTCTCCTCAAACTAAAACCCCTGCCCTATGTCAACTACATTGAATTTATTGTACGGTGTTTCATTCTCCTTATTGTCTATATCGTGAGGTTTTCCTCTCTTCTTAGCCCACTTTCCTTTATTATTCTCATTACATTTCCAATCCCTCTTAGTATGAGTCTTGTGCTTCGATTTCTCATAATAGTGCTTCAATTTTCTGATGGCTTCCCCCAGCGATATAGGCTCATCAAAATCAATTATGTCTTTGAATGATACAAGAAACCCACTGATGAATCTCTCAATATTCGCTTTCTCCTCCTTAAGATAAAGCACATGCCCCAAAAACTACAATAATCTCGTAGTATACTCCTCATCGATCATAGATACCATCTTCAACTCATAGAACTCTTTTTCCCTATCATAACAGTATCTTTCAGATAGATATTTATTCTTGAAAAGTCTCTCAAATTCACTCAAAATTAGCTCCTCTTCTTGTTTGCCTATGACATTCTTCACATATTCCCACCAAATGTCTTCTTTCCATTTAAGAATAAAAGTAGCTATCTTGACCTTCATATTTTCTTAATAATCATGCAATCTAAAAAACTTATTCATCCCAAGCAACCAAGCTTCTGCATCTTGTGACTTATTTATTTCTCCATCAAATGTAAGAGGCTTTGCTTTCTTGAACTCTTATGGAAATTACTTATTCTCACTCCTGATATACGGATGGTTACAGTGATGACGATGATGTCTCTTTGAAATAGAACTAGAATAGAACCCATGATCACTACCCCTCCTATTAGGTGTATTGAAGAACCTACCATCTTTGACTATGTCATCCCTGTCAAACCGGTATCCTAATTGATACCTGCTGCCATATGCCCCATTGGTATTTTCCTCGTGTTCATGACTGATCCTAAACATTCCATTTTACTACAAATCTGATAGAATCTAAGGGATGATTGCATTAACTTCCACTTGATTTTCATGTACTCTGGAAAGTATTTTCTATGACTGAATGATCCTGTCATTATCTGCCTTACAAATTATGATTGTTGCTTTCAAACTTCTCAATGTATATGTTATGTCAATGTAGTACTCATTTCCATGTTGTTCATCTAATCCATAGGGAGAATCACATGAACTGTAGTCCACCATTCTACTAGTCATATCGATATTCTTCTTCCTGCAAACATACCATGTAAGATAAACCAAATATAACCATGATCAAACATACCTCAGTGAAGTTTAGTGGAGGCTATATCATTTGCACAATCAATCGAGATTAGCACAACATACGTATATATAATGAAATCAACATATAAATCATCTCAACATCAACATCATACCATCGTCATAACATACCAACACCATCATGATGACACTATACTACAACAATGACCATCACAATGCATTCATGACATGTTGGACATTGGCCAATTCTCCCTATGTGTTTCATGGCATGGACTAACCACCTCTCGTGGATCCTTATCTCTAGCAATGTGATTGTTGACTAACACCTATAGGTTTTGGTCTAATAGCAATCTTGATTCCCAATGACAGGTATCAGAGCATAAGTCTCGAGTTAGATACACACCTGGCTCATGTTCGGGGGAGATTGTTGGACATTGGATAAACCAATGCTCCTCGTGTGTTTTGGGACATGGGCTAATCGCCTCTCATGGATCCTTATCTCTGGTGATGAGATCTTTGACTAACACCTTCAGTTTTTGGTCTAATGATAATCATGATTCCCAACATAACAAACACATAGGAAACTAACATCCATACATGACAAACACATTTTGTCCATCTAGTCCAAGTGTTGAGCCTAGGAGATTTTATACCAATCTATAACCACCCCTCCCACATTTACCCAATTTCACTGACCTACTAGGGTAAACATGAGAGGAAGAGTTACTATGACATGACCCAACCTACAAGTTTTGGTTAAGGAAGTGGGACCTACAAACTAACAAATCACAACATCCCTTAGGGTTATAAGACACTCAGGGGCCAAAGAACCACCCTAAGTGACCAAACCCTAAATTAGGCATATTTTTCACTAACCTAGACCCCCATCTGCATGCATGAAAAGGCCTGGGTGTGGTTGAAGGTCTCCAACCACATGCATAAAACTACCTGAGTGCAATTATGACGCAACTTTCCTAGTTCAAAGGGTGTGATCCCAATATCTGAGCCACAATTCCAAACTAGCCTTTGGACCACTGCCCAGAACTACCTAAGACTTTCCAGAATCATAATAGACACAACAACATGTGAAAAAATCAAGCTTGAATAAAAAACTTGACCTAGACAGGCCCAACCATGACATTGATTTCATCAAACATATGGCGCACATGTAAGCTACAAGTCATGAATGCATATCTGATCATAGGAGTCTAAAACTTATCTGAAAAACACCAAGGAGGTCTAATTCCCTATCATAATAGCTACGATAACATTTTTATTCCATGCATTCATCAACCAATTAACAACTAAACCATTCATGATAGGAGACATAAATAACATACTTCACATAACCAGCAAATAACCAACATAGAAACCATTGAAACTCAACCATAATATTGCCAACATAATCGCTACAAATATACATGAATCACAATTGAAAAATAAATATTATTAACATATGTAAATCAGAGGCTTCCACATACCACTCGACCATAGATTGTGTTGAACCAAATCTCTCTTTCATCCAATCACCCCACACCATATTCCAAACATGAATGTAGTATCTCATGGAATAAAACAACACAAAACCAAACCAAGGATTCCAGAAGCCAAACCACCTCAACCCTCATCTATAGTGATTCCGCCTCCATGGTCAAACATCACTAACACTAACACCAACTAGATCGGTCTCTACCGAAGTTGGCAAGGGCTCTAGGAACTAGTAAGTCAACCCACAGCCTTCCAAGGCTCCAAAGCGTTTGTCCACCCTAACTCTAGGGACTAGTAACTCAAGCCACCAAGGGCTTCAAAGTAATGATTGAAGATTGATATGTTGAAGAGTAATGATGCTACTAGTTGTATGTGATTGAATATTAGTGATGGTTCTATGATTATTTTAGAATGATTTAGTGGTTTTGTGTATTACTCTGAGTTTATTTCAAAATGGTCGTAATTCAGTTTTAGGGTTCAGTGTTTTGAGATCTGTACGCGGGTACGCTTTAAGGAAGTTGTGTATGTATGTAGATTTGATAAATTAAAGTAGCATATATATATTTTGATATTTTATTGATCAGGGTTTTCAATTGATTCAATAAGTTGATGGGGCGTGTGGGTTAAATATTAGTATTTTATTTACAATGATATAACTACTTTGGTTGTTTGAGAATAAGTTGATTGATTTGGGTCTCAGTAAGCTCAATAATTGGTTTATTCAGTTGGTTCAATGAATGAGTGATTTGTTGCAGTAATGAATTTTAGTTTTGATATTTGGTATTGGGCTTAAATGATGGTAGTGGGTCCAGTCTAAAGCTTTCATGAAAAGTGGCCTACAAGTTGTGATTTTCTGTAGCACGTGGATCTAGTGTGAAAATTTATGAAACGTGGTCCACATTAGTGCTAAGGGTTGGAGCCTTCAGTGAGGAAGTCAAAGATTCCTTCTAGTGCTAAATGGTAAATCAGATCACGGGGGAGGAGCTCCCTTCCAGTGGGTGATGGCAAATGAGATCAGTGGGTTGGAGCTCCCTTCTAAAGGGTGTTGGAGAACGCGAGAAGGTTGTACCCTTTTTCATGTGGGTGCCTCCGTGCTGGTATGAGTCTACGCCAATACAATATTGTAAGAATTTTTTCATTATAATAAAATATGAAGACAAAGATGACAGTAGTGGTGGTTCATGTGTGTTGATGTGTTGTTTATGTGTGATGGTTTGTTCTGTTCATATTGTACATTGTGATTTTTTAATTAATGCCTACTGAAGTATTGATACACTTGTTTAAGTTAAATAGATGATGAATGAACTGAAAATTAAGTTAACTAGATATACACTAGTTGTCTACATAACAATCACATACATATGCAGATTTCTTTCAATAAAGTCACATACAAAAATATGAGTAAGAAAAGAAAAGGTTTTAGTAAGTTTTAAACACTGATTGACCTCCCCTCTCAGTATTTTTCCCAACAATTTGTATCAAAGCAAGTCCTTCGAAAGAAGATTGATAACTTGAAGGAAGATTCATCAAGATGAGAAATCAAGAGGGGACAACATCTATCAGGCCACCATTGTTCAACGAAACCAATCTAGTTTTCGGGAAGGTAAGAACAAGAGCTTACTTATAGTCACTTGGAGCAGATGTATGGGGAATTGTTGAAAGAGGCTATCAATATCCATCCTCCATTCCCACAGATGAAGTAGAAAAGAAGAAATATGAGATAAATGCAAAGGTTTTAAATGCTCTATTTGGAAGCTTGACAAAATGAAAATTTGTCAACGTCATGTATCTGAATATGGCAAGGGCTATATGGGACAAGATCATCCAAAGCTATGAAGGTGACACCAAGGTAAAAAGTGCCAAACTTCAAACTTTTAAAATTCAATATGAAACTCTCAGAATGCACAATGGTGAAAGTATCACAAGTTTCTTTCTTAGGGTAGATGAGATTGTGAATTCTATGAGAAATTGTGGTGAAGAAATAGAAGAATCATCACTGGTTGAAAAAATGTTAGGGTCTCTAACTTTGAAATTAAATTCAAAATCTTTTTCCATGGTAATTTAAGAATCTTATTGTTGCACAACTTCATGGTATTCTAATGACCTATGAAATGAGAAAAGTGGGTCCCCCAGATATCAAAGAAGTTGCATTCAAAGCTACTACAAAAGAAAACAAAAAGGAAAAATCAGGTTATGTATCAGAAGAAGAAGAGGAAAACTTCATAAAGAAACTCCAAGTGGGTACTGGAAGATTCAAATGTAAGCTTCCCTTTAAGTGTTTTTCTTGTGGTAGAGTTGGTCATTACGTTGTTAAGTGTCCCTATAGAGAAAATCATGAGAAAGGGAAAGAAGCTGGAAAAATAAATAGGAGAAGTTTTGAAAACAAGAGAAGTTTCTATACACATGAAAATAGTTATGGCCTGTCAAATGGTGAAGAAGGTGAGTCTGATCAAGAATCTTAATTACTTATGGAATTTGAATATAGAATTTGTAATGATTCTAATGCCCTAGAAGAAAATGATATTTTTATTGAAAACTTTGATGGTAATATATTAGATGCAGTGATAGTTATAGATGTCAACAAATATTCAAGTTTGGGAGAACCCCACTTTCTATTAATCAAGAATGAGGAAGACGATAACAAAGAATTATCAGGTATGGGATTTTATTCTAACTATGGTCCATTTCCTTGTCTATGCAATAATGATAGTGATGATGACAGTGAATCAACTAAACTTGTAGTCATGTGTAAAAGTGAAAGTCGTCACACTAAAGAACAATCAGGTTCAAAAATGATTCCTCTAAAAGTAGAAGATCAAGGCATGTCAGAAACAATAATCAATGCATATTTTCTTATGCTAAGAAAATATAACTATCATCATAGAAAGAAAAGATGAATTTTAATCTAATGAACCTTAATGTTTGATATCTAGTATGCAATGGCTACACCAAGATTCCTCCATCAGACAAGGAAGTTAAAAAGAACAGTAAGGCTTTGAGTAACATCTTTTGTAGCATACCTGATTTAACATTAAATAAGGTTATGCATCATACAACTACAAAGAAAGTGTGGGATAAGCTACAAGAAATCCATGAAGAGATCCCAAAGGAAGATTCCTCATCAAGGGAACTACCAGGTAATCCTATCCTTAACAATATGTCAAAGTATGAAACAACCTTTGTTATGTCAGATGGAGTTGTTGATTCAAAAGAAGGCATGTTAGTATAAACTTTTGATCTTAGAACAAAACTTGATCTTTCTTTGGCAAATATTTTTAATATTAAAGATAAGTTGCAGGCATATGGTAACAAGGATAATTTTAAATCAACAAATTTTTTTGTGGAATCTAAACAATATTGTGAAGGTATTGAAGTTGAGATCATCTCACTAAGATCGGATCTTGAAAAATAAGATAAGTAAAATGAAGGACTACTCCAAGAATTTGAAGAAGAAGAAAGTGGGTTGAAAGATGAGATTCTCAAATTAAAGGAGCAAGTGGAAGAAGGAAGAAGGGTTGAAGAAGGTATGAAGGAAGAAGGAAAAGAAATATCAAAGAATGGAGGTTGAGGTAAACATCCCAAAAGGAAAATTAGAAGAAAAATATAAACATTTATGATTTCAAGATAGTACTAAGATTTTGGATAATATTCTTAATATTCAAAGTTCTCCCACCATCAAATACGGTCTTGGTTTTCATGAAACTGTTGAAGGTGAATCTAGTTCACAACGTGGGGCAAGGAATTTAAAGGGTAACAATGCAAAACCTGAAATAATCAACAAAGAGATAAGAAGTGATCTAAGGGATCAATTTAGTGCTCAAAAATGCTCAAAACCTATACCGGTGCATATATCTCAATGACCAAAATCCAACGCAACTCATTTCACTCAAAACTAATATTGTATGCTCCCGATATCATGTTCTGATCAAATCGCCAGCAATTATTCTTTTTGTAATTAGGTTGCAGGTATGCCCAATCAACAGTCAATGTATTGACTAGGCAGGTGACTAGGCATTTAACTGTACAACTCAGGCCAATGGTTGGTTGACAAGTGTCTTTTTTTTATTGGCTCATGAATGGTACAAATCTATTGGTGTGGGTTCGTTGAATCAGTCCAACGGTGGAGAGCCATGTGGGCCAATGGCTGGCTACAACGTAGCCTCCTGTTGGCATTGTAAAAATTTGTTTTGGGGTCAAATCGGGCCTAACCGGATTCGGAAGCAACCAAGAACTTAGCAACACAACCACATACCACTGTGCCACCACCATGTTACTTAATAACCCAAGGTTGCAAATTATATTTAAAGTGGAGCGTATTCGTCATTTGGAATTGGGTCGGGGCTAAGCCCCAGCCCTGGGCCTCGTGCCCACATAGCGATGGGGTGGGACCTTGGGTGAGAGCTTAACCCTAGCCCCGTGGTCACAACCCTACCACATCAAACTAGAGCGGAGAATCGTAATGGAGTTAAATGGGGGCACGCCCCAAGGGACCAACCCCGAGTCACAAGACCCATCGCATGATAGCGGGTAGAGAGCAGAGGGGGACAACCCTTAGGGGACCAACCCAGGGCTACATCATCATTATATGACCTTACCACTGATAGTTGGAGCACACCCAGAATACAAGCACTCTACATGGGAATATAGCGATGAGGCTTGATCCTATGGGGTGCATAGGACCGCATGTTAATTCGATGGGGGATGGCTAATGAGGGTGGGCGGTTATCCCCTGCCCCTGGGCACATGCCCCCATGAAACCTCAATTTTTTGAAACTGAGCCTTAGTTGACAGTTTAATTGTCTGACAATTTCACCCATCAGGTGGGATTATAGGCCAAGTTTGCATGTTGGTTCTGGGTTTGGGATGCTCAAGCCAGGTTTGGGTCGAATTGGATGATGTTTAGCTATGGAAATTGGGAAAAACTTGTAACAGACATAACTTTCTTTGTTTTTGGCCAAATGAGGTGCATAGAGAACCTAAATGGGGGTTTTTTATAGTTCTAGATCCATTGGAGATAATTTTTTTTCATTCTAAGCATTGTAAAGCCATGAAAACATAAATTTGAGCACTTAATAGAAGAGGCCCTACAATGGAAGTTGGACGAGGAGATGTAGCCCAAGAGAGAGGTGAACTCATTTATCATATTTGTTGTTATGTGTTTTTTATATTGTGTCTTGTCTCTGTTTTGGTTGTTAATTGTGTTTAAAAATCACTTGTTTATGTGTTTAGTAACTTGATCCATTACCCAAAACACATATAGAAATTTCACTTGCCATTTGTTTAAATATTGAAGTTTTAATATATAGATCATTTTGGTATCAGAGCATCAGGTTATTGTGAAGGTTTGATTTGGTTTGAAAGTGATTTTCTGATGCTTACAAGGTTGAAGCTTAAAAGAGGATAAGGAGAACTTGTGGAGCTAAGATCTCAAATTGTTTCAAAGATAACAAACACACCTCAAGCTTCAATAGTCTTGGCACATGAATAAGGTATTGAAGGGATGTCTAAAGATGAAAGAAATTTTAGAAAACTTTTCTTTGAGATGTCTAAAATGGTAAAGGTTCTTTATGAAGAGAGGAATTCAAGGTTATATGGAGAGAGCTAAAAACCTACAAAAGGAGATGGAGAAAAAGGAGACAAGCCTCCAAAATGGAATGGAGGGAATGATGACAAACCACCACTTTCACCTCCATCTGCATCCTCATCATCATCCTCATCTTCTACTTCTTCTACCATTTCACAAACACCTCCAAATTCTCCAAAGGGAAATGGTAAAACTCCTTTGCTTAATCTTGATATAAATTTTGAATTGCCTATGTATGATTTGGAGGTAAATGCTAAGAAATTGGATAATTGGGTTCGTTAGATTGAAGTGTATTTTGGGATAGAAAGAATCAAGGATGATGAGACAAAAATTCAGCTTGCTTCTCTTAGATTGGAAGGTGAAACACTTATTTGGTGGGAAGCCAAAGCACAATAGGACATGAAGAAACATGGCAAGGTTTACTCCTCTTGGAATGATTTTGTTGTTGTAATAAGATGACAATTCTATCCACTAGCATACATGCAAAAAGCTATCATGGATTGGAAAAACTTTAGTCAAGCTAAAGGTCAAAATTTTCAAAGCCATACTCAAGAATTTAGAAAAAGAACTTTGAATTTTGGGTATAGATCTATCCTCTCAATATTCTCTACTCAAAAATATCGGAGGATTGCATAGTTATTTGAGAGACACAATTCTCATGTTAACCCTACAAAACTAGATGAAGTTTGTGTATATACAACTCATTTAGAAGCAAGAGGGAAGGATCTTCCTTAAGAGGGAAAAAAAAATCCATTTAAGAGTGGAGACAAAGGAAAGGGGAAATTCAAAGGGAAAGGGAAGAAGAATGCTTCAGTCAAGAAAGAGGGAGAAAAAATCACATGTAAACATTATTCAAGCGAAGCCCATGATGAAGACCACTCTAGGAAACTTCATCCTGAAATGAGACCCAAAAAGTTTAACAAAAAATGGAAACAAAGTATTGTTGCAACTACACAACATGATTTAGGATCTGACTCTGGGGATGAATCAAAGATCACATCCATAGGATTCACAAGTAAGGACTCGATTGCAAGTATTAGTTATTCAAGTAACCTTAATGAAACTCAACATCAAAAGGAAAGAATAGAGCATTTCCATATTAGAGTAATTTCCAAACATACCAAGATAGATACATTGTTTGATAGTGGTTCACAAGAAAACCTTATTTCTAAATTTATTGTCAAGAAATTGAATTTGGAAACAACTCCTCATCCTAAACCATATACTTTAGGTTGGATATGTTAGGCCCCTATACTACTAGTGTAACCCCTTATTTTTATTAGTACAAACCCTTTGTTATATTGTTGTACCCATGTAGTCCCCATATTGTTACTATTGTGCCCCATAGAAGCCCACTATTGTTATTATTATGCCCTTACATTATTATTGTTATGTCGGCTCTGATTATATTATGACCCCTTAGACTCCTATATATAGAAAGGAGGTATTTTCATTTGTATCATTCAAGAATTTTTCATTTATGTAATGTAAAAGAGGTTTCCCCTCGAAGAGGCTGAATTCTAAGGCATGGATCTATCTTTTCTATCTTTTTGTGAGCTGGTTTCATAACATTTGGTATCAGAGCTTTAGATTCTAGGGTTTCGCTGCTCCAAATAGGTCATCGTGGAATTTTAGCTATAACTTTTTCCAGCGACATTTCAAAAGTGAAAACAAAAACCCATTTGAGAAAAAATCGCACTAAACCTCGGGTCTGAATTTCAGAGCTTTTAGAGTTGTATTTGCGGAGATATGATCTGAGGAAGTTGGTCTTTTTGCAAACTCCTAAATTACATTCCAAACAGTTGACCTGGGGAAAATCGTCATAACTTTCTCTGTGAGCATCGGATTGAAATTTTGTAAGAATTTGTAGAAAGAGGACAGACTGTAGTTTCCTGTATATGTTTTTTAGACCTAAAGGTCAAAACTGTGACACGTGGCACCTCATACAAGTTTGCTCTTCTGAAAAGGTATATAATCAGGTCACTGTGGGAGATTTGGTCATAACTCTTTCTTGGAGAATCTAAATTCGATCAGACTAGTGGCATTGGAAAGAGGACATAGAGGACTACTGCAGGTCATGATTTCAGAACTGGAATATCCGAAATTACAAAGTTACAATGGTTTCAAGATTGAGATCCTAAAATCAAGAAAAAGCGAGATGAGGAAGTTTGGTGGCAAGGATCCGGTAAATTGGATACTACAGATGGAGAAATATTTTGATATACATGGTGTACCATTGTTACAAAAGGTAAGTATTGCATCTATTTATTTAGAATCAAATCAATTTTTATGGTATAAAGGGCTTTGTTCTCATAAACCACTTGTCACGTGGTCAATTTTCACGAGGAAATGATAGCACATTATGAGGATACAAAGACAAACTCCTTCTTTAGCCAATTGATAAATCTCAAACAAAAGGGTTCAGTGGAAGAGAACATTGAGGACTTTCAAAAATTGAATAGAAGGGTAAATTATATTCCAGAGAAGCAAAGGATTGATGTCTTCACAGGGACTTTAAAGGATAACATTCAACATGAGGTTCGTTTTTGGGAACCTGATTCATTGGAGGAGGCATTCAAGTTGGCAAGAAAAATTGAAAGCAAAATTATGAAAACAAGGAATCCCACCACTCATGACTATAATTATGGAAGTGTTT
>APFE031041192.1:0-14291 GCA_000404065.3 Pinus taeda
ATTTAGACTTCATCATATTCATGCGTATCATGCAGTAATATTCCTTCAACGAAGTCCCTTTATGTAGACTTGTTTATAGTCTCATGACCACTTGCAACTGCAAGTGACACTAAGAATTTATTCCCTTCAATTTTCAGTGTGAATCTCCAGGGATAGAGTCATCCCTATATATCTGCAATCTTCTACCATTTACTCATCTAGGAATTAGCTGATCATTCAACTTCGTGAGTTGAACTGCAAAACCATTACAGATATTCTTTATGATACATGGTCCTAACCAATGTGTTTTAAATTTTCCTCGGAACTTCACGAATTTTCTTTCATATAATAATACAAGATCTCCTTTCCCAAATGTATCCTTCTTGATATGCTTGTCATGCCAAGCTTTCTCCCTTGCTTTCTATACTTGTTAATGAAACCGTGCTATGAACCTGTCTTCTTCTAGAGATAGTATCGAAAGCATTCTTTCCTTCATAATGCCAAGGTCTACCATGTCTATGACAACTGCAATTCTCAAACCGAGCACAATGTATTCGATAGGCATAATTGTCTCTTGTCCATATAACAACCTAAATGTTGTTTTCCCTATCAATTTATTGCATGTTGTTCTATATTGCCACAACACCATTGGAATTCTTAAATCCAAAACATCTCTGTTCACATTGCATTTGTAATCCTTCACTAGTTGTACCTCAACCCATCTTGTCAAATAATCAGCTGCGGTGATTATATACCTCACACCAGTGTTCTTTCTTGGCGGACTGATAGGTCTAATGAAGTCAATAGCCCATTTATTGAAAGCCTACAAAGTTACGTGTGGTACTAACGACATCTTGTCTCTTCTAGATGGATTTATTTCTATTTGACATACATCACATGCTTGATATAATTATTTTGCATCCTTATGTATTGTGGGCCACCATAGCCCAGCTTTCAAGATTTTCTATGCAATGGCTTTTCCTGCATAGTGCCCACCTATGACTTCTCCATGAGTTTCTATCAAAATACTTTCTCGGTCATGTTTAGGGACATATCTATGTAGCACTTCATTCGGTCCCATTTTGTACAAATGTCCAACAATCAATGATAAATCAGCTGCTCAAACCACTCACTCCATTTGCTTCATAGTGTACTCCACTGGTTCCATTCTTGTGGCCAGAAACTAAATAATATCCATGAAGTGATCATATGTGACTTTAATTGCAAATAACTGTGCTTTGGGCAGGTTATCATCGATATTTGTGGGTTCTTCTCCTATCTTTATTCTTGATAGATGATCAAGTCCATCATTCAATTTCCCTAGCTTCACTATAACTTCAAAGTCATACTCCTGAAAACCATCGATAGATATTTCCTCCTAAAACATGCTTATTCACCATATATTCTAGCATGGAGTGATTAGTGAACATTTTGTAATGCACCCCCAACAAGTAGTGCCTGGAGTTTTGTAATTCATACACCATAGCTAATCCCTCTATTTTCATTGTGCTATAGTTATGTTCCATGTTGGACAGTTTCCTTCTTGCAAATGCTATGGGATGATCAATTTCCCTTGCTCTTGGTTACGCTAACACTACACTCAATGATATGCAAGATGCATCAACATGTAAATGGAATTCCTTCCAGTTTGGGGAAACTGGAATTGGTATAGTTACCATCTTCTCTTTTTGCACGTCCAAGCTCTTATGGAACTCTTCTCTCCATTGAAAAGTCACATCTTAGTTAAGCAATTTCTCTATTGGCTTAGTTATCTATGCATACCCCTTTATAAACTCTTTGTAGTAGCTAGTGTGTCCCAGTGTTTTGCGTAGCTATCTCACTGTTTTTGGTGCTGGCATGTTCACAATAAATGTGATCTTTGTGGGATCCACCATTAATCCTTGTTTACAAACTACATGTCCCAACAGTATACCAATTGGTTCAAAAAAATGCACTTATTTAAGTTCAATGAGATCTGAGACTGTCTACACGTATTCAACATCAACCTTAATCTTTCCACATTCTTCTTTAATAGACCAAATACTATCCAATCGTCGAAGTCTACTTCTAGAAAATTGTGTATATATTCTTTGAAGGCTGAAATTAAAACTCTGGAAAATGTAGCAGGTGCATTCTTTAATCCAAAAGGCATTACCATGTCCTGATAAGATTGCCACTCTATCACAAAAGTCTTTTTATATCTATCTTCTGGTGCAATTATGATATGATGGTATCTTGAAAATCCATATGTGAAAGAATAGGCCCCCTATCCTCCTACATTGTTTAATACTTCATCTGTAAATGGTGTAAGGCGGTCATGCAGGCATGGATAATTCAATTTCCTTAAATCAACACAAATTCTGATTTCCGCTTTTACCTCCTTTTCCTGAACCACCATGGGACTTTCCCATTCAGACTCTTTTATATGTTCAATTACCCTAGCTGTTAACATCTTTTGTAACTCTTCTTTCACCTTCTCCTTGTATTTTAGATTTATTCTATAAGGTCTCTACTAGACAAGATTCACATCAGGTTTCAGATGAATCTTCATAATTCCCAAATATCCTGATATGCCGTTCATATCTAAAAACTTTGTTGGGAACAAATCCTGGTATTCATGCAACAGATATGTTATCTTGCTAACTGTGTCTTCATCCCAGTAATCTCCTATTGTCACATACCTTGGTTTAGCCTCTACCCTTATATTCACCTTCTTCATCTTCAATGGCTTTGTTATATCTAATTCTTTGATGTCAATATTGCGAGGATATTAATCCTCTTTGTCAGTGAGATTATAACATTCCATTACTCTACCTATCTACGTAGCCCAATCAGGTTGCCAAATAACTGGAACTTCATTCTCAAAAATATTCTTCTTAACTATATTTAGAGTTGCATCTATATGTGGGCGGTCATCTTCAAATCTGAATGTCATTATATATCCATCAACCATTTCTGACTAGCTAGCAGTACCAAGTCGAAGCTCGGTTTCCAAAGACCAATTTTGAGGAATTGTCTCCAACGTATGGATGAAGCCATGCACCCATTCTTCTCATGGAATTTCTCCCCAAAGTGCTATACAGAGATGTATGTGGTCTCTCGGTGGTCATCATACTTGTCTATGAGCTTTGTTTCTACTTGACCAAATCTTACCCACATCAACCTTCTACATTTCTTCCAATCTCCAATATTCTTCTTATGAGTGCCCCACCATCTAGCAGAGTAGCCCTCATTGCTTGATCCATAACTAACAATCTTTGACATTCGGATACCTGTATTTCATAATCTCTACATAAATTATTTACATCACGTAAAACCATCATACAAAGGTAAATCATGTAACTCAGTTGTCATACAACACACTACTTTAGTGATCCTTGCACATCGCCTTGTAGACACTTCATGCAACCTGTTCTACTAGTTTTCCAACTCCTCTTCTGAATATGAAGTGCAGGAGCTATCTTATTCCCAATTCATCTTTCCATGGGTAGTAGGGTTAATCCATTCTTCTTCTTTTGATATAATCTAATAATTGTTGTCAATTTCATCTACATTTTACTCTTCTCTGATAGGTTCAGTATATCTCACTCTCTCCGATTGATCTAATGGCAATAAATCTCATATTATTTCTTTCAATTATCATTTTCCTTTCCTCAAGTTAATTATAGCCATGTTATCAAATTCCCAATCCAATCCAAACAATGCAGGGTAGGGATTACTGTCATCCATAATCTCAATCACTTCAAATTCAGTGTTAGTGTGCACTCCATCAATATCTACCATGATACTTGACAATCTTCCTAGAGGGAAAATATTTTGTTGATTATCCAACTTCAGCTAGATAGTTGACAATTTCATCTTTATCTTACCCATAAATTCCCAAGTTTTCTTCGGCAAGACATTGGCATCAGATCCTAGATCCAAGATAACTTTATCCATGTCGTATGGCCCAATCTGCGATGTAAGCCTCATTTCCTTTCAAGTCTACTTATTGTGTTTGTGTAGATTATTCGTTGCATGCATCTCACTCTGCGGTATCTCTTTAGGAGCACAAGAGTCTATCAATTCCTTCAATCCCTCTACGACCTTCTGATTTCTCAACAGCATCATGCAAGTGTGTAGAAAAGACTTCAAAATATTCAGATCCACATCTTGTGCCACAACCGATACTATTTTGCAGTTATCCTTATGAGTCATTAGCACGATAGAGATCAAAGCCCCATCATCCATAAAGATTCACCTTGCCTCCTTGAATACTTTCTTTTCCTTCACGATATCAAGTGTAGAAGTTTTTTTAGTAGTTTTTCTTACCCATGTAGTTTCAACTTTCTTCTTCCCATTGGATTTAAGATTTCCAGTTGTAGCTCTGCTTCTTGTAACAATGTCGATGCGTGGTCGATCCTCCCTTGGCTCTGCGGTCATCATTTGGATATTTGCTATAGGTTGCTGGTTTCTTTTCTCCTGCATCTTTGCAATAAGGATGGGGAATTATTCTATCACATCATCAAAAGACTTACAGTTACAATAGGTTGTTGTAGGGTTTTGCGAGGTGTCCTACCTATCCATAGTTATAGCAGATAATTAAGTCACATCCTTGATCATCTTCTCATCCTCGTCCTTGAAATCCTCCTTAACCATTGTGATAGTTTGGATCCTCATGTGTATGTCCCTCAGCTTGCAGTATCTAAGCATTATGAGTGCATTCCATCATTAGGTCACAACTTTGAAAATTTTTCTAATCATGGCCTATGGATCTACAAAAGTTACAAAACAACTCCTTCGGGGTCTGTACATACTTCAGTAATAGGTAGAAATATTTAGAGCGATCTTGACCTCTCGTTCAACAAATCTCACGGCACAAACCCGGGTTTACTAGATTAGGTGCTCCACTTGCCAAATAATCTCTAAACACAGGGCATTGATCCTTATAATGACCCTCTACTTTGCATTTTGTACACCATAGTTTTGATCTGGACTCTTTAACTTTCTTGAGGTCCTACAATTCCAAGGTCAAATTGGCTAGCTGACTCTATATCTATTGTACTCCTGCATGAGTATCTCTAATTGGCGAAGTTTCCAGCTTCATCACAATCTCCAATACTTCAACTTGAGTCACGATCTTTTTCTGCATCAAAGGTAACCTAATATGTGGTAGTAATGTGGCTATGAACCATTCTTTATGATGTTTTGGGGGTATATTAAAGCTTACTTGACCCATCAACACCTTAAATCACTTATCCAACACCCACACAGATTCAGTCATTGTCTGTTTGATTTCTTTTAGCTTTGTGATGCACTATGATTTTGATTTCAGCTTCTTGAATTATGATACCAATTATTTCTTAATTTTATCCAATGAACTAGTCAGGTTAGTCACAGAGTATTTCATACTAGGTTAGCAATATTTCTTACAACATTGTGATGAGTTGTGCCTTCTTTAAATCATCACTAGTAATCTCTCTTGATGTCCATATTGAATTAGCTACAAACCATAATTGATGAGGATCCTCTGATCCCAGTCCTTCAAAAATAGGCAACTTAATGTCATAGATGATTTTCCTTCTCGGGGGATTAGGTAGAAGGGGAGGGGGTGGGGGTGTATGGGAATTATGGGGAGGGGGATGGGCTGTAAGGGGGAAGGATGGATGGGGAATCCCAAAGAAACCCTGATTCTTCACAAATCCTAACCTTGACACATATTCAGGATGGGTAGGGGAATGTCGTGGGGTTGTAGGGTTACTTCTTTCTTCTTCACTCTCAGATCCTCCTAGCAAGGGGCTATATTCAGTCTCAATGAAATTATTTGGATATGTTCTGTATCGTTTTTTACTTCGTGTCATTAGGGGAATTTTGAGTTCTAAAATGGGCCCCCTAAGTAAATTAGAAAATAATAGTGTAGATAATAAAATAATATTAGGCTACATCAAATTTTAGAGGGAAAGAAGAAAAAACTATTTTTTGAACTCATATTTTCAACTTATCTCCCTATGGGTTTACTCAAATTTTGAGAGGAAACACTCATTAGATGTAGAATTTGATTCCTCATCTAAGGAGTACTGATGTTGCGTACTTTCAATGGACCATACTACATGAAAAATTAGAAATACATGGAAAACATGATTGCAATCACGTTTTTTCATGCATTTCTCATTTTTCATGTAGCGGGGTCCATCAAAAGTATGCAACATGGGTACTCCTTGGATGAGGAATTAAATTTTTCATCCAACGAGTACTCCCACTCAAAATTTGGGTAAAAATTTAGGGAGATAAGTTGAAAATACGAGTTGAAAAGTAGTTTTATTATTTTATTATTTTTTATTCCTTTTAGTTTTTTACTCAAAAAATGGTGAATCATCTCCCATCGTTGACAGCATCAACTTAAATTCTATTGGTTCTTATAAAGTTTATTTAGGTTTTGCATTTTCTTAGGAGGCCCATTTTACACCTCAAAATTCCCATAATGAGACATTGGCTCAGGCTTATTTCCTCTTCGTCCAAACATTAATCTTATTGCATTCAAAAAATCCCATTTTCACGCAATAACATCTTAATAAATATATTAAAAGATCTTAAGAACTTACCTTGTGGTCCTTTGAAAAATCTTCATTTAGCTTCGTTATAAGACACGGTAGCATCTATCACGAACTTAGTGATAAATCCTCCCAAAATGTTATCGATCCAGAAATCAACAACCCTTGAGATATTATTATTGTCGTTATTAAGTCATCTTATCAATTCAAGATTCCACTCCTTAGGCTCGTCGTTCTTGAAACAAGTCTTATGCTCGATCAACTTAGATACCCACTCGTACAATTCAATGTGGAACGAAACAAAGAAGATTTCGTATTGGTCTTCAAAGATATACTTCTTCTGTAACTAGTCTTCAGTTGATAATCGAGGGTTTTTGTTCTTTTTCTCCACAAATTCTCTTTCCTTGTTTTCAACCCACTCCTGGATTTATTTCTCCGATGGTTTCCAAATCATATCCCTTAAGAAGATCCTGGTCCCAACAGTGGAACCATTTGTTAGTTTAAGGGGGCTTGACATAGGTTCAAAATGTATTGTTCACCAAAAAAGCCCTCAACCACTCGCTCTTTCAGCAACGACCTGCAAGTAGATCACAGTCTCACCCAAAGTGGTTATGGGAGGTTGCAGAACCATGTTTCTACAACTAGAGGGATAGGTGCATTGTGGCATCTGTGTGTTCACTTATTTCTTATATCTACCTACAACTTCATGTACATGAATAAATTTGTGTCGATGATTAAATACGTAGATTGTTATTTAATGCATCGACATAACATGAAATAGCATGTACTCTTTCACATAATTCAGTAAAAATCATGCATAACGATATCAATAAAAAAGGATAATGAAAACAAAAAGATGCACAATACTGTGCCAAAATTGTTTTTTATTAACAAGGATCTTCAATACATGCTCTTCCTTGATCTGTGCACCCAACTGTAGGTGGTCTGTGCACTCATCTGTAGACTCTTCAAGGCCTCTGTGCACTCAGTTGCAAATCCTTCCGCCAAAAATAGAGACTCAAGATAAAGAATATGAACAATCTATGCTTAGATATCTTCTCCTATTCTCTATTTGACGAAGTATTACATCTTCTTTGTATAGACTTCCTTACTACAAGACAACGGTCCAGAAACCATAGATCTGACAAAACAATGGACTAATACCCAAAACCTGTTACAAAATAAGGGACTTTTGGCCCACCCCAAAGCCCCTAAACACTTTGTGATGAATAGAACTTCACCACCTCTGCACACTTTTCTCCTTAAAATGCGAAGTCTTTGACCCAAAACTTAGACCAAGTTGGTCTATGCCCAACAATTAGAGATCCAAGTTAGTGAGGTTCATTCTCAACCACAATCTCTATGGCAAACTCTTCCTCCATAGGCCACTGAACAACTTGAAGATTTTTATGCCTGTGCCCTTGCTGAATGTTGCATTATGATTGAAGTGGTGTGCCAATAGCTTGTGTCCAAACCTGAAGAGCTTCATAATATTGCTGCTAATATGAAATAGTCTTTATCTAATCCTTCCACTATCTATCACACTCAACTTAGTGAGAAAATACATATTGCTACTTATCTTCATGATACTCTACCCCAAGTCATGTAAGAATCCCAAAGCATGTTTCTCTAGACCTCCGATGTTGGTTGTGTTGTCGCAAAGAAGAATGTAGCCATTGATTCCTTGTGCGAGAATTCTCAAAATTTATATCAGCAAGTGTTAGTGACCTCCGAGCTGGAAGCTAAGAAGAAGCTACTTTACTAGGAAGATGTACTTGATGCCCAAATTAATCAATTGGAAGATGCATCCCAAGTCACCAAGTGGGTCTTCCGTGGCCTTCGACTAAAAGCTAAAAATAATTTTATGACTTTGAGCACACTGTACACATTTTCTGATCAATAGATTCAGGAATTGATTAAGTCACAACCTAATGACCTCAGTGAGAAGACCATTATTGACTTCTCAACTAAGGTTTCCACACTTATGGACTCATGTCACTCCTCTTTTTCCACATTCATAAGTTTGAAGGTATCGTGACTAAAGATAGTGGAAGCCAACTTGTAATAGATTCATAAGAAATAGTAGCAATACATTGACTCGAGTGTGAGTCAATAAGATGTGGTAGGGGATGTTGGGTCCTTTGTTTTTTTTTTTTAAGGAATAATAGTTGCGAAGGGAATTTTGGATGAAAATTCAGGAAACAAAACATTAAAAAACCAAAATGGCAGTAAGATGGCTTGGAATTTGCACAATGGAAAATAAGGAAGCATGCCAAAGAACTATGAGCTGATTTTGATACAGCTAATAGGAAACCAAAATGATGGCCTTAGGTATTGAAAAGCCATGGATCAAGCGAGCAAGGTATCAAAGCAAGCGAGCATGGCTATAAAATAATACATAAGGCAATGAGAAACAAGTTTTGGCAGTGCTTAAAGTTCATATCGAGCAAGGAGAATAGACTGTGTTGAGCATCTAGAGTTACTTAGTTTCTAAGATATGGGCTTGTAATGTTTTTTTAAAGTATTGCCTGTGGATTTTCATATTGCACACAAGTCTGTAATTTCCATAAGATGTAATGCTGATGAATGTAATGAAATTGTTCTCTATTGATTAATAATATAAGGAAGATGAGAATTCTTGCACTTAGTGGTGTAATTTATGGGCCCCTTTTAAAATTTCCTACATATGTTTAAATTCCTGTTGAATATATACACCATGAATGGTCAAGAATTAATGTTGCGCAAGTCACATAATTAATCAGATATAAATCCCCTTTATCCTTCCATGGTTCTGGCTTACCTCGGGTGAGACTCTTCTTCTTCTTGAAGGAGTGAAAATGTTGGTGAAGTGCTAGACTACATGGGCTTTTTGCTTTCACCCTTAGTCGAATCCTTAGTTAGTCACAAAGTAATTTTTCCTGCTAACATTGGGGTATTTGTTTGACCAAGCACAAACGAATTCTAGGAAAGTAAGGTGGATGGAAGTTATTTGAAAGTTTTATTTAGAGATCAAACACATCAAAAGTGAAGAGAATCAAGTGGCTAATGCACTCAATAAAGGTATGCAAGTGATATACATGGAAACTGTGAGTACATGTGAGATAGACATTAAGGAAAGAATCAAAGAGATGACATAGGAAGATGAGCATTTTCACCATGTAAGTAAATGCTCATAGCAAGAGCCCAAGGGTCGAATGGGAGAAAATTCCCAAGTACCTAGAGATGCATTATTACAATATAAAGGTAGGTGATACATACTAAATGTGTCTGACTTGGATGAGTTTCACACAAGACCACACGCAAATCACCTAGGATACCAAAAGATGATAAAAGATACCAAAAAATATGTTTTTGGCCAAGGATGAAGAAAGATATTGCTGAAAATATTGTTAAGAATTCCAACAAGTTAAATTAGAATGCAAGTATGTAATAGGATGGTTGAATTCAATAACACTTCTAGAATGGAAGTGGGAAGTGATATCAATGGACTTCATCGGTGGATTACAAAGAACCTCCAAGCAACATGGTGTGATCATGGTTGTAGTGGGTAATCTAAGTAGGACAACTCGCTTATAAAGTATTCCTATAAGGCAATTGATATTTCACATATTTTTATGAAGAAAATTTTCATATTGTATGACATGCCTAAGAAGATCATGTGTAATTGATATGCCAATTTTACCTCAATTTTTGGAAGTCTTTATTTACAATATTTGAAACCCTATCAACATTCAACACATCCTATCACCCTCAGACTTATGGAAAATTAGAAAGAGTAAATATAATATCATAAAACATACTCAATATGTATGTTACACATAAACTTAAGAGTTGGGAAGATTTTCTTCCTTTGGTGGAATTTGTTTATAATATTGGTTATGAAGGATTGTTAAAGATGAGCCCTTTTGAAGCTCTATATGGTAGGAAGTGCAATATCCCAATCAACTAGGGTTATCTACTAGATAGAGTCACACTTAGGCTAGATATGTTAAATAAAATGGAATAGGAAGTTGCTAGCATAAGGAAAATATTGAAGGTCACACAAGAGCAACATAAGAGTTATGTAGACCAAAATAGAGCACATATGGAATTTTGTATCTCCAAACCAAGGAAAACAAAAAAGTTACTTTAGAGTGGGATTGTGTGCCAACCCAACACCAAGATACTTTGTGACTTTGACATAGGTGAAATCTAAGGGAGAATTATATCCAAAACCATAGTGGATACTCAACAAAGACGATGACCACACTCCATGTAAGTCAAGGTGCAATGGAAGCACTTTGGACCAAGTGAAGCAACATGGGAAGTATAGGTCATGTATAAGGCATACCCATTTTTGTTTTTTGTATAAGTTTGTTTTTATAGATAGTAGAACACTGAGGATAATTTTGCTTTAAGGAGGATGAGAATGTAACATCATTTTTTCTAATTCCAATTTTTTGTAATATAATTGAAAGATGACAATGTTGGAGAGCCAATATGGATGGCTTTCTCAACTATTTGATGTAAATATTTTACTAATATACTTATAAATTGGTAAAGTTGAATCTCTGGACAAGCATAAATTGATTAGAAATATTATTATATGAGGGATATGAATGTTTCCTATATTCCTCGAAATTAATGTTCATGACCCTTGATGTTCTTGTTGAACTACCAACTAATAAGAAACTATGCAGGGAATGGGGAGAGGAGGTACTGAACTACCCAAACATGGGCTATGCACCTTATAACAAATTCCTTTTTGATTCTTTAGGTTGAGGAAGCTCTCATGTATTAAGTAGTTCTCGAGAAGGAAGCTCATTTTTTAATTCCAAGTTTTTGAGTTTGGAGTATTATAGTGACTAGAGATATCAGGCAAATAAATAGACTTGAATTTTTGTAAATACAAAATCATTGTACACCATATACTTGTAAACCTAAGATTGGAAGTGGTACCACAAAGTCCAACCTTGAAATGTGTTAGATGAGGACAACAAAGAGAGATTCATGTTCATGAATCCAGTAAACTGAAAATAACTAAACTATTTAGCTGGGTTTATGCACGTGAAGAAGATTAGAACAAGGATAATATTAGGGATTATAGAAAGTGGGAAGGAATTTCCTTCTATGTTGTGAGGTCTCTTAGTGTCCACACTTGTTGTTTGATCAACATAAACTTATTGCTTGCATGATGGCATCCCAGTTTCCCAGCCAATCAACGAATTTTTCCTTCATACTCTATACATTGAACTAAATCTTTGTCGTTATTAACTAAGTGAATCATCCATTAGACATTGGATATGGTTGGGGGGTGGCTAGTTGTAAGAAATTTGTAGTGTAGTTTGATTCGGTGGAGAGTGGTCATCCCTTATTCAATTTCCAACAATTTTAAGAGGAATAGATAAGTGTGTTCCCTTCTTGTCAATTAATTGAAATTTTTTCTCAATGCTTAATATTTAAATATTATTTTGGCTTCATTTTGTATGTGTTCAGTGGTAGTTTGATATTTCTACGGTTTTAATGAATATGCATGATGCATGATCAGTGTGCCTGAATGTTGAAATGCATTATATGAATGTTGTGTGAAGTGGGATCCTTTCATATATGTTAAATGAGATCATTATTTGTTTTACGTTTATAAATTGATAGGTTATCCTTGGATTTGCTTGACTCTGATATGTTTACATGCCTATTTGTAATCATCTATGAAGTTTTGTAATGTATGGCGTGTTTCCAAAGGGGGACTGATAGGTTGGTGGTCCTATTTATTATTAATATTTTGGTTAAATCATTGTTCCATGTGATTTGGAATAAAAAAGGTTAGGATGCCCTAGATAGGCCAAAGCAAACTTCTGCTTCTTATGAGGATTCGAAGGTTTTGTTAATGATGAAACCAAAAAGCAAGAGTAGAAGCCCTCATGAGGAAGGAGAGATTCAAAAGGAAAGAACATCTAATGTTTATTGTGGAAGAGTTCACCAAATAAATCTTAAGCTAAAGGAAATCCTAAGGAAGAACTTAAGTGGCTAAGGGATCTCAGGTTTAAGCCAGGAAATTTTTTGGTTTGACCCATGTAACTCGAGATATTAAGATAATTTTGGGACTAAGCCCCTTAGAATGAAACTCTTTTGAAAATTAAAGATGGTATTCCCCATTGATATGGTGGAGTATTTGAAATTTGGGGTTTGGGGTTTGGCTAGCTCCATCCTCAGCCTTAATCAAATGGACTTATGAGAGTGAGGAGCAAGAGATGGTAATAAAGGGAGATAGTTGTAATACTAACATATGAGGCTCTCGAAGAAATGGAAGTGTATCACTATGAAAAATCCTTGTTTGGCATTTCCCCTAGAGATAATTGTCGTCAGAAGCATTTGATCTATTAACAAGGAGCATGAAGTGATGGTACTAAAAATTGGGAACCTCAAAAAATTAGACTATCAAAAGTATCAAGTACTAGGAGAACTGAAGGGTGATGTCATGATTAGATGACATGGTGATGCCATGCATCACGTAGATCTAGGCTTTTCGACATGCCAACCTTGCGAATATGAGTGACATGTGGCACACATCAAGAGTGACACATGGAAGAGGAAATGTCGTCTTATCTAATGTTTTAGGTGGTAATTTGTCATCCATGATTGACATGGCATGCCAAACTATCATATAAACATATCAACATATTAAAATTTCGGCAGAACTATATCTTGGAAATCATTGTTACGTTGATAACCTGATTGCATGGAAAACATGCCATGTGTCAAAAAATCCATCCTTTTCCATGTGGCAAGCTATGATTGGGTGACAAAGTTGTGAGGTGGTGTGTTGAGTTGGCCTCGTGCCTATTGACTTATCGATGATTTGTGAGGATTTGTAGTTATAAACTTTTTTGTTGAATCTTTGATAAGCCATATTCAAGTATTTCCATACCAACATTCAATGGATTTAACATTGTTTTAGTGTATTATAAATTTTAGTGCATATTAACATATTGTTAGGTTGATTCATTAGTATATCGACATATCAAAATTATCAAGGTTTGGAGAATGCACAACTTGTGAAATCACTAATATGGAACAGCTCTAGTATAGAAAGAAGCCAATAAACTTGGACCCATGCATGGGAGATACATGGCTAGGAGTTTCCATGTGGTTGTATAAATAATGAAGCGGGACTTTGTGTTAGGAGATTAAATTGAGATGAAATTTTTATTGTGGGAATGCTCTCGATGAGGCAAAGATGAAATAGTGGTATTAGAAATGTGATTTAAAGTTATGAGAGAAATAAGACATTGACCCTGCCTTTGTAATAATCCTTGAAGGAGAATTCTAATTACACTCCACAACCCTAATACGGCATTAAGTGGCCATGTTACAAGAATATTTTGCATCACTCTATATAGATGTCATTGAAACCTTTGAGGTGTGACACCTTGTTGTTCTTTTCCATCCAATGTTTCTTTGTGGTATTTTATTTAAAACATTTTAAAATGGGTGGAGAATAGTTTCCTACTTCTCTTCATGTATGAAATACATTTTAAACCCTAATTTGTTGGGATTAATTCTCTTTATCATATTAACCTTTTCTTCTCTTGAGATAATTAGAAAGTTTGGAAAAGATCTTACTTTTTAACGCTCAATTTCATAACTATATGGACAAATAAGTTGTAGTGTAAAATTTGCCTTTTTTTTATGTCTAATAGTTTAGCTTATCAAATTACAGATCAATAGTGATACAAAATATAAATTAATTTTGTTTTAGCATTTTTGGATTACTCATATCAAAATATTTATAATTGATGTTTG